>CAUYQV010046349.1:0-28263 GCA_963574575.1 Galagoides demidoff
TCATTGTTGTTTGGCGGGCCTGGGCTGGGGATTTGAACCCGCCACCTTAGGTGTACGTGGCTGGCGCCTTAGCCGATTGAGCCACAGGCGCCGAGCCCATGGTGTCACCTTTTATTAGCCCTGTGATTGTGGGCAAGTAACTTAATCACTGCTTGCTACATTTCCTCCTCTGCTAAATGGAGGAATGGTAGCTGCCTGACTTAGAGAGTTGTTATAAGGAAACAATACATGTAAAGCATTTACTATTCACAGGTTTGTGGAGAGTATTCAATAAATGTTATCTGTTGTTATTCATGACTGCTGCTGTTATTATTGGATACTCAAGAAAGAAGAAAGTATGAGAGAGATAAACAAACTCATGAGTTTAGAGACCAGTCTGAGCTGCCCCTCGGCTCTTTCACCCAGCTCGGTGACCTTGAGAGAGACTTGGCCTTGGGATTCCCAGCTGTCTTCCAGTTGTAAAATCCATAATTTAAATTGACTGAATGAGTGAGAACCAAGTGGAATAAAACCATGTCTATAGAAATGTATATTGGATAAGAGGATTAGGAAATAGAAGAGCAATGGAGGATGTTTCACCAAATAAAAATGATAATGATAAGTCTGTCCCCAAAGGCAAGATGTCTGGCCTTCTCAATCTTAGGAAGACTAGGTATGCAGAATCTTAGATGAAAGACAAGTACATTAGAGCAGAATCTTTCTGCCTCAACTTGGATTTGTACCAAAAGGAGCCAAGTACTACTGTGTAAGCGTTTGTGCCTCCCCGACTCCCAAATCAACTTGAAATTCTAACCCTCAAAGTTAAGAGGAGGGACCTTTGAGAGGTTATTAAGTCATAAGGGTAGAACCCTCACTGATAAGTGCCCTTATCAAAGAGACTCCAGAGAGCTCCCTCATACCTTCCACCTTATGAGGACACAGAGGCTCCATCTATGCACTAGAAAGAAGACCCTCACCAGAGACCAAATCTGCCAGTGCCTTGATCTTGAACTTTCTAGCCTCCAGAACTATGAGAAATGAATTTATGCTATTTGTAAGCTACTCGGTTTATGGCATTTTGTTATAGCAGGACAGAACAGACTAAAACACATAGTGTTACCCCAGAATGACTGATCAGGAAGGAGAGCCTTCCCATTTGGCAGCCAGCCTGGTTTCAGTAAGTAGATTCAAGGCTGCAGCACCCCACATCAGAGAAGCCACGTCCCCTCCATCTGGGATGACTTTGTGGCCCAGAGTCACTTCAGTGTGATTTCCAGTCTTTCTAGATACTTTCAAATCTCTCTCTACTGATCTTTATTGATACCTGTCATAGAGAAAATATAATAGAAATTTCATAGTTGACCACCTCACTACACTGACCTTAAATTGACCTAATTTTCATAGATCAGAGATGTACCATGTGTAGGAATCAGTACATTAGGCCCAGTTACTTATGCTGGCCACCCTGTCTGTTGGCCAGTTTGTTACAGTCCCTTGAGTGATCAACTTATAGAGGTTCTACTGTATTTGTGCCTCATTTTATTCTCAGGGAAGAGTGTGAGCATCAAGAAACCAGATATAGACAGATACCACAATGGTTTCCTCCCAGGCAGCTCTTTCTTATAGCAGGCAATACAGGAAGAGAAGAAGGCTAGCCCACAGCTCTACCGACAACAGGGCTCACTTCTTAATGGACTCAGCAGCCTTTGAGGAAGGATGAGATAGAGAATGCAGCAGCCCACCCAGGTTTACACGTATATGTTATATACATGGTAGGCAAAAGCATTTTTCAATATAACAGTGACTTAAGAGGCCAAGTGTAGGAACATACAGGTGGAAATAATCCAAGCTAGATGGAGTTCATTTATGCCCAAATGAGAAAGAATGAACCACACCTATTGAAAGGTACCTGAATACTTGGGGATCTTGGTGTGAGTCTAGCGAGAACAAAGAATATTCTAAGCACGAGGGAATGGGCATGAGCAAAAGCCTAGTTAAGGAACTAGGTAGGAGACAGGTGAAGTCTTTAGCACTTAGTCTGTGCTCATGACTCACTAAATTAGCTTACATGTAGGCCAGGTTGCACCTAAATAATTAGATTTTCTATAGTTATCCCTCTTAGCCGTGATTTAATGAGATTTTTGAAAGCATGGAACGGTCCACAAATTTTAAAAATATGTCCTCTCCCTCCCTGAAATTCCATCTACCAAATTATTTTGATTATATGTTATTGAGGGGAGTGACTACAGAAGACGATACGGCAACAGTTTGTGAGATTACATTTTTTTAGGCTGTCATTTGACCTTCAGGGATTTATCCTAAAGATATACTTGAATGTGTGCCGATTATTTATCTCAGCATCGTTTACAAGACCAAAACATTGAAGCAACCTAAACACCCACACTAAGGGGCGAGCTAACTCAGGGTATTGGTTTATCTATGGAATAAATTCAAGTAAACAGAAAATGCAGAAGTTCTTAAATTTCTGATATGAAACTACATCTAATATACATTGTCTCTTTTTTTTAAAAAAGAGGCAAAATTAGCCAGGCATAGTAGTGGGCACCTGTAGTCCCACCTACTTGGGAGACTGAGGCAAGAGAATCACTTAAGCCCAAGAGCTGAAGTTGCTGTGAGCTGTGACGCCATAGCACTCTACCAAGGGTGACATAGTAAGACTCTGTCTCAAAAAAAAAAAAAAAAAAAAGAGGCAAAACATGTAAAGTAGGCTATGTTGCTAAAAATTAACATAATTCTGACTCAGCACCCGAAGCTCAGTGATTAGGGTACCAGCCATATACAACAGGACGGGTGGGTTCGAACCCGGCCCAGGCCTACTAAACCACAATAACATGTACAATAAAAAAACAGCCAGGCATTGTGGCAGGTGCCTATAGTCCCAGCTACTTGGGAGTGTGAGGCAAGAGAATTACTTAAGCCCAAGAGTTTGAGGTTGCTGTGAACTCTGATGCCACAACACTCTGACACCACAGTGATGTAGTGAGACTCTGTCTCAAAAAAAAAAAAAAATTAATATAATTCTCCAAACATTGAGTGTGGGCTGGGTTTCCTGACTTTGTTCCAAAGATTAAAGTATGGAAAGTAGGAGAAGGAACTTATCCTGGAGAAAGCTGACAAATGCTTCCACAGCCAAGTGATCAAAGTTGATATCAGCACGACAAGTCATGCTGAAGGATGGACCCGTGGTGTCAGGATGAGAAGGGCATTTCATCTCTGAGGTTATTCTCTTCAAAACCCATAAACCGTGCCTAACCATGAAAATATCAATCAAACTCAGACCAAGGACCCTTCTACAACATACTTGACTGTCCTCAAAACCATCAAGGTCACCAAAACCCAGGAAAGTCACCAATCAGAGGAGGCCAAGGAGATGTGACAATTACATTTCAGGTAGCATCCTAGATGGGGTCTTGCAACCAAGAGAAGGCATTGGGGTAAAGCTGATATGCTGTGGGATTGGGTACCAGTGTCCCTCTCTGTGACAGACGTGCCATAAATACTAGATTTTACCAAGAGGTAGAGCTGGAATTGGCTACACACGGATTCTGTCATATCTCTGCAACTTTTCTGTAAATTTAAAATGATTCTAAAATAGCGCATCTGTGACAGACGTCAAAGGAGTGGAGATTATAGAACTGCTCACACATGGATCAAGCATCTCTGGAAAGAGAAGCAATAAACTAGTCACTGCTGTTGCTTCCACTGAATGACCCGAGCTGCTTGAAGAAGAAGGTTTCTGTGTCCGTGCTTTTCTATTTTGTTATATTTCACACAAATAGACTACCTCTTTAAACACTAAAAAAAGTTTATATTTCGCAAAACGACAACTCTTAATCCATGTTACGTTTGTTTCTAAAGGACACTTTTGTTCTGAGATGCACTCTTTGAGAGTATCACATCCAACCAGTAGTAGCTCCTGACAGAATTCACCAGCTTGGATTAATTATTCCCGTGAATGAACTGGGTGGCACAAAAATACAAGCCCTCGAGGAGGACGGTATTGGGGTTAAGGAAAAAGAAAACAATGGGTAATGTCTGAATATATGGTATTCCCCCAATAACATCTTGAGCATTCAGGGGACAAAATGATGGTTTGAGGGCATGATGGGGACGGGAGAGACAAACTGCCACCAAGACTAACTTTGCCAACATAAAAATATACATTGGGATTGGCCCTCCCTCTGCTTCTCAGTAGACTATATTCTTTATCATCCTAGTTTTAAAATAAGCCTCCGTCGGCCTTTTGGCCCTTAACCAAGAGAAATAGGCTTGAACTGCTGAAGTTCAGGGCACCTTGGACCTCGCGGGAGCTGCCTCTCACAAGCCACTCTCCACACACATTCCCATCACCCTGCTGTTTCAGCCACTGCTTGGCAAAAACCAGCCAGGAGGTGACTGTGAAGCGAATTCAGATTTGCCTCCATGAGGGAAATGGGGCCCTCCAGGCAGAGCCATAAGCCGGAGAGAAAGGGCACAAGATTAGCAGGTCTTGGCGCCAGCAGGGCCGGGCGCCAGGAGGACACCCACCAAGTGAGGCAGGGAAACGGTTAATAACTCAAGGTGACAAATTAAGCCCGCTACTCAGGGGCTCCAGTTTGGCTGATTGTAAAGTCAAAACAAAACTGTCGGAAACTGGGAAAGTGCTGTCACTTTTACTGTATTTTTCCACACGTATTTTTATTTTTGAAAAAAAAAATTGGAAATGCTCGCAAAGAGTTGGAAAATGCAGGCTGGAGAAGCCCTGGGGTCCGAGAGGGGAGAAGAAGTGGTGTCTTTGCGGGGATCTCCAGTTAATCCAGACCAGCAGCTTCCCCCCCCCCTGCTGTCTGAGGTGCCAACCACCCCACGGGTGGCAGTGGGGATGCCCCCCACCCTGTGGAGACATTCTCACCTCCTCTCTCATTTTCACTGCCCTTTTGTGCCAGCGTGGAGCCTCCTGCCAAATTACACTAATGGTGTGCTCCATCCACCCGCTGCACCAGCCTCCTTGTTGCTGAGCCCAGCAGCTGTACCATAACAGTGAGCAGACTGGGGCAGGGCCAGCGTTACCCTGAAGTGGGCGCCGCCGGGGAAAGCCGGGGCAGGGAGGCAGAGGGGGCATAGACTGAGCCTCACCTAGCTCCTCTGGGATGTTGGCGAGGACCTGGCTTTCTCAATGCCTTGCATTTGGAGAACTAGCCTGTGGAAATTCACCAAAAGGAAATGGTAGACTCAGGATGTTTGAAACAATTGTGGCCCCATTTTCGGGGAGAATGTAGGAAATTAGCGTGAACTGTGACAAATGTACTGGGAGGGTCACCTGCCTCGTGGATCTCAGAACCCTTGAGCTTCTTAGTCTCAACTTCTCGGCATCAATATTTACTGAGCACCTACCTCCCAGGATGTATTTCCAGCACAACTTAACATTTAAATAATAACGCCTACGTCAGAGGGTGTACGCTCCTCGTAGATTATTTTAATTCCTTTGGTAGAGCTGACAACTTGACCATTAGACATCAACGTGCATTTTCCTCCCCACACACACACACCCTCCCTCCCCTTCCAGTAAACATGGCATTTGCTTCTGAGGTCCCTCAAAAAGACACTGGATCTGGAACCCCCCAAATAGCTGCTGCTCAAACATGTCAACCTGTGAGATACTTGCCTATCTTTAGCCAAGGCTGTGATGCTCAGGTCCCAAATTCCTTAGAGATGACTTCGCACTAATGCCCAGTGGCCTGTCCACCAAAGAGCTTATCCGCCCCATTGCAGCCCCCCACCCATCTCCTAGAATAGTGCAGAAACACACCTCCCCTATTGTTCTGACTTGGGCATTGAGGGAGGGGGAAATGGCTCACACAAAATCTCCCCCTCAAAAAGATTAGTGCAATTATTAGCCAACAGTCATGGCTATAAGCCAGTGTGTTCTCAAACCCTCCTGGGCACCAGGTCACCTCAGAGTCTCTTAAAGCCGCAAACACAAGACCGTGCGTTTTCCTGAATTTTGCCATGTCGTTCCTGAAGGCTGCTGGGCCCATGGTTAAAACTGCCCTTACCCACAAGGATAATCAGCTAAGAAAGAAACAGTGAAAAATGCACGTGTCTGGGCCCTGGGGTCCCCCTGTAAGTCTGTAAAAGGCAAATGTCCAGGTCGAAACATCACTGGAAACCACTTCACCCAGCACTATGTGGGCAAGATGCTTGTTAGAACACGGCTGTAGATTGTGACTTGGGGTTAGGGTTAGGTCTAGAACTGTCAAACACTAACTTTTCCCCCTTGTCATCTTATATGAAGGACAATTGTTCGACCCCCATACAAGCTCTGCTGGTCATTGTCAGTCTCCCACCAGGGAGGTGTGAGAAAAGAAAGTAAGTTCCGTGACAGGACTTGGACACACATGAGGCACCAATTTTTCAACCTGTAGTCTCGGAGAAAATGGAGTATTGTATTAGACTACCCAATACGTATGTATTGATTAACTATAGATGATCTTGGAGAGTAAGAATAAAAGTTAAAGGATATATAGGTTTTTGATACATTTACATAATATCAAAGCAACTGATTGATTGCCTGAATTTAAGTCATTGATCAGTTACAGGAGACATTAAGAAAAGAATTTGTCAACTGAGTTGAAAAACTGAATACCCCACTCAAGAAAGAACGAATATACTTGTGGAAACCAATACAGAGGTGCACATTACCGTAAGGCAATCCCTACAGTCCAGGGAGCTGTTTGATCGTTCCTTGCACCTTCAAACACTTACTGAATCCCTACTATGTTCCTGGCACAGGTTAAAAGCAAATGTTTGGTAGCTTTCTCTTAAAGCCCTGTTATTTCTAGAGAAATCTATACTGCTCGGAAAACACAGGCACAGGAGGAAAAAAAGCCTCAAGGCTGAGCAAATAAAGAGGCAATTTTCTGTGCCATGGCAAGTTGGGAAAGCTTCTGAGCATCGATTCATTCACTCATCCTAAACCTATCTATCAAGGCCTAGATGTGTTTAACTTTGTACCTGTCTGTGAAATGCATTTATGAGTTATTAAGTAGAACCCTGTTCCTACGAATTAATGCCACGTCTTTGCAGAATTCGGCCTCATTGCTTACACAGCAGGCTTTCAGAAAGGGGTCTGCGGAAAGACGGAGAGCGTCAGGCTAAGCCACCAAATTACGGTAAGCCAGTACTCTACAGAATGACTTATGCTCACACACACACACACACACACACACGCCTGAACAGAAGCTCCACACCACCGCATTCCTGTGCAATCCTTCCGGTGTAGACTGCAGTGCCTACATTTAAACACACACACACTCACATGAGTCTGTTTCTCTTCTGGGAAATCCTGGGTTTTAGTTAACCCTCAGAAAAGACTTTCTTTGTAATAACTGGAAAATCGTTGAAACCTCAGGTGACTCAGTTTCTCTATTGAAAAACACAGAGGTTAATAAAAATAATAACAGTCAGTGGGTCGTTTGAAAAGTTAAGTACCTAAAATCCTGCGGCTACCTACGTTGTACAAATGTCAGAGAATCCAGTATTACCGAATGGATATATTGAACCAGCCTTTGGTATTTTTTTCACTGAGGAAGAGGTAGATGAGAATGCACAGCTGCTGGAATAATGTTCTCCTGGAGATTTCTAGAACTAAGAAATTGATGTAATGACACCGCCCAGAAGCAATATGGGCATTTCTGAGCTTTGTCAAGCGCAGCAGTAAAGTACACGTATCACATTCAACTGAACTTTCCCATCCAAACACAAACACTGGCACTGACTGATTTAGACCCTGCACTCTGCTCTTCAAACCTCTATCCTTTCATTCTGTTCTATGACACTTATTATGGCTGTTGTGAGCCAGGAGAGAAATGCACGCAACAGAGCAAAGAATTAGTGAGGCTGCAATGAAGTGCAGAGACCCAAAACCCTGGGGTCCCCCTTTCCACCTTTAGTTACTTGTCAACCCAGAGGCCTGGCCTGTGGGAGCCCAGCTCAGCAGCACCAGCATGGAGATGAACTTTCTACATATGGGGTATGCTGGGAACCAACACACTGCAGGAAACCAGCTCCCCAGCTGGTTCCCTCTGCTTACACTCACTTAACCTTCTGTCTCTGAAACCAGGCAGGGCCCTTCACACTTCCCAAGGGTTCCCTGGTTTGCTTATGGGGAATTGTGCAGATTGAGATTTAAGAGCAAAGGAGAATTCCAGAAGAGGCAAAGGCAGAGAAGGTAGAAGCCTGACCGGGAGCAAGAAGACTTGGCAAGAAAGCTTGCCTGATGGGAGAAGAATCACTCATACCTCTCTCCATCCATCCACTGCTGATTAGCCTCCAAAACCAAAAGAACCCTCTTAGCGTCCCCTCCCCCAGTTCCTGCACAGCAATCTGAGTCCTTGGCAGAGATTGGCTTCTCCTGCAGCAGGTGGCCAGAACGGACTCTGCTGGGAGATTCCACGTAACCCCAAGCATCTAAATCAAGGCAAAAGAAGTGGGCAGGAGGGGAAGAAATAAGGATCACAGCCAGAGGATCAGACAAAGTTGAGAGGAAAAATTCTCTTTTCTAAAAAAGACAGACAGCTTTTTAGCCCAGGAAGCTACTCACCAGGATCTGGCATGAGGCTTGTCAAAAGAAAATCAAGTAAAATTCCAAAATCCAAATGAGCAAATCCGGGGGTCTCTACCCTGCCATCATGTCCTCTGTCCCTCGGCCATCAGGTGTGGTTTAGCTGGCCAAGGATGTGGTCCTTTTAAATTCAGCGAGGTTGTAGAAAATGAGAAAGGGGTCGGGGCTGGTCTAATCCTGCCACTATTCCTCGGCTTTGAAGCAGCTTTTTTGAAGCCGAAAGCACCCGCAGTGGAGTGCGGGATGCTCGCTCCAGACACTGACTGAGCCCACAGAATACCTCAATCTGATCTTTTATAGTGCTTTGTTTATTACCTGTGTGCCCTTATTTCATAAGGGAACCGAGAAAGAGAGAGAGAGAGAGAGCAGGAATGCTGAAGATGACTATTAGTAGCAATCCAAAGACACCTTTTCTTAAGCCTCATTCATAGAAGCAAATGTGCCCAAACAACCTGGCAATTGTTCTCTCAAATGTCACCTTTCTGTATGGGCCACTGTGCCGATAAAACTCGGCCCTCTCGGGTTTTTTTTTTTTTTTTTGCACCCCCTGTGGTGCACCCCCTCCCCCCCTTTAAAAATTACCGTGTTATCCTCCAAATATCTCCGGAGAAATTGAACCGACAAGGAAAGCTTTTCTTTTCTCCCTCCCCACCCTCCCTCCTGTTTTTTCTTTCTTCTTCACACAGCCTGAACAATCTGGCTCTGTTCTGGGTGCATTCCTGTGGCCCATTCTCTTGAGGTCCCCTGTGCAGGCCTGAGGACAGTGGGCCAGGAGAACACAGGCCCACATTCAGACCCAGGATGGCGTTGGGGGGGGGGAGGGGTGGGGGAGGAGAAAAGTGAACCCAATGTACCTGGGATTGTTGCACCACCAACTTAATACCTGGATGGAAAGACAAAGGCTCTTTAGAAAAAGCCCAGGCTTGGGGTAACCCATCCCCCCACCCTCTGGGAGTTCAAAAGATAACAGGAGCTGAAAATAAGGCACTAACATAATTAAAGTTTTCCAAGTCATTTCAGGCGATATTACACCTGATGACAGAGTACTAACTGCTAACCCTTTGTGACCAACAATCTTTGTCAATACACCAAGGGATTCTTTCTCTCTTTGTGTGTGTGTGTGTGCTTCCACGCACAGGTGCACGGAGACCCTCACACGTGCATCTGTTTCTGGACAAAACGGTCAGCCCCACACCTTGTTGTGTAAGCAGAGGTGTAACCATTGCTTGAAAAGGCCCTGATTTGGGGGGAACCTTGAAAATGAGAACGCCCTCTCAACATGAACTCTTATTTTGTTCTTAACAAAGGGTAAGTGGGCATTTAGAAATCTCTGTTCGTGTATTTATTTTTGCTCAGAATGCAGAATTTTCACTTGACCCTGTAAGAGAGTAGAAGTTTCAGGAATAAGTTCTAATGGTAAAAGAGGGAGACCTCGTGGTGTCTATACAAATTGTAAGGTGCTTAGAGGGCCTCTCTTCTAAATGGGGCAGGTGCCCTGCCTGTTAGTAGGGTCAGACTTCAAGTGTCAACTTCAACGCAACACCTCCTGGTCCTTAGCTCCATGGTCCTTAGCCAAAGTTTTTCATTAAGAAGGATAATTTTTAGCCAGAAAACTAGAAAGCAGTGACACAAAGAGCCAGCCTTACAAGGCAACCGGGAAATAGAAACAGAACAAATAGTGTGCACCTTAACGCCAAGAAGGATTTTGCTATTTCATAAATTAAAACACACACACACACTTACACAGCTGCTGTAGGTCACTGCTTATGTATTTGTTTTTCTAGAAGAAGACTATCTGTTCCATGAGACAGGGACTACATCACTGGGTCCTCAGCATCTAGCATATATAAGTAGTCAATAACTCTCTTTGAATGTTTGAAGTTTCCAGATTCACAAGGAAGAGAAGGACGCACAGTGGTGGGAGGAAACTGGCTCATACCCACTCCCAGGAGCCAACTGTTAAATTTATGAGAGTTTTCCAAGCCAATTGTTCAACGCACCCTCTATTAAAAATTAAATACTGTGAACTTACAATTAAATAAATTTTATTACAAACAAAGGCAATAAGCTCACCACTTCCCTATTATTTGGGGATGTTTTACTATTATCTATGTTCTTGAGGGTATTTACATCCACTGCGTTTCTGTAGCAGAAAGACTGGGGACAATGGTGATGGCACATGTCTCTTCACTATTCTACAGTGAATGATGCTACATTTTTAGTTTAAATTGTACCATAGTAGGAACTCTGACACCACGGAATTGTAAAAGGGCCATAAATCACAGTTGATTTGTGGTTTTATAATTTGTCTACCCTTCAAAGAGTGCTGAAGAAAATATTAATAATGTAGACTGAACATAAAAATAAGTCATATCTAGGGTTTTCACCCGACCTGAGTAGCAAAGTCAAAACAAAAAAAGTTGAGGACATTATCTTGTAGTAGGCAAAAAACTACTCACTGATTGAGAGAAGAAACCACTTACTGTAAATGACTGTAATTGACTGAGGAACAAGGTTCCAACACACATCTTCAACCTTTCATCTCATTTCTTAACAAAAATGAAAATATTAAACAGTATTCATGTTGGAACTAGCTTCTTTGGTTAACTGCAAAAGAAAACTCAGTAAAATAGTTCTGTGAGAACTGATGAGCTATGTGGAATTTACAGTAAAGGGTATTGCACATTTTATAATTATTTGAAAATCACGTATTGTACATTCTTTGTATCAATGAAGTTTATATAAACTTATGTACATATAGACATGAATATATTTTTTCAGAGAGTTTCTTGTTAAACTTTGACCAGCACACCACTGTCCAACAGTATATCTACACGTAAGGGAAGTGGGTAATTTTAATGAATTAAAAGGATGACAATTACAGGAAAGCCTGTGTATGTGTACAAACGTGCACACATGAATATATATGCTCAGTTCATCAATTAATTTGGGTTTAATAGATATAGCACAGGAACAAGACTATAGAACAATAACACAAATCAGTTATTTTTACCTGCCCTCCTGATTCAGTGTAGGGAAGGAGAGGTGGTCAACTATGGAGGTGCTACTGTATTTCACTGTTTCACATAGGATTTTGCTTGAAAAAGTAGAAAGATTATGTTTGCCTTAAAAAAAAAAAAAATGAAAACTAGCACCTGTGAGGCCTGGACTCTGCCATAGTTATTAGTCAGTTGAGTTTGGTTACTCTGGCCAAATGCAACGAATTGGAGGTATGGTGACTATAGATGACCAACAGACAGATCAAAACCTGGATTCTGAGGTTAAAGTCCTTTGCCCCAGGAAATGCAGCTAGTAAGTTTGGTTGGGGTTGACAACAAGCCTTTGGGATTGCCTTCTCAAATAAGACACAGCAAAGAACAGGCAAAGGAAGCAAAAGCACTCCCTTAAGTTTCTCAGACATCTGGATAGTATGTTATAGTTTCCAGAAGGACTTCTACACAAATCATGTCCTGTGGGTCTCACCATGGCCTTATAAGAAAGACAAGCTAGAGGGTATTCTCACTTTATGGTTGAGCTCATGAAGATTTAAAAGGTGTATGTCATTTGCCCAAGGTTACATGATGAAGGTTGGCTGAGATAAGCATAGAACACAGGTATTCTGATTCCCAGCCTAGGGTCTGTCAAGTGGGATTGAAATACTCACTTTGGAGCGGCTCTTCTGGAAAGTTCTACCACTTTTAGACCTCAGTTTAACCAAAGAGGCAGTTCTGTGGAAAAGAAAAAAGTCCCATATACTTGTTGTCAACCCCAACCAAGCTTCCTAAGGGCAAAGGTCTTTGGCATCAGAATATAGGTTTTAATCTGTCTATTGGTCACCTACAGTAACTGGTCAGTAGCCACCTGGCCAGAGTAACCAAACTCAACTGACTAATAACTATGGCAGGGTACCGGTCTCACATTGATTACAGTGTTAGTTTTCATGCTTTCTTTTAAGACTAGCATAACCCTTTCTATGTTTTCAAGCAAAATCCTATATGAAACAGTGAAATTCAGCAAAATCTCCATAGTTGACCACCTCCCCATACTGACCATCTCTTTAAATTGACCTAATTTTGATACACTAAACACGCACCTCATGTCCTCAATTGGAGTTCCTTGTGTTGACCACCTCTGTATGTTGACAAGTTTGTTAAAACCCCTTGGGTGGTCAACTTACAGAGATTCTGTATAATTCAGAGAAAAAGGAAACTTTCTGGGGTGGAATGGGAGTGGTGGAAGCAAGGTAGCTATTTACGACTGTTGTCTTCTCATGGGGACCCTTAGAACACCACCAAAGAACCCTAGTCTCTTGGAACCCTTTAAAAAAAAAAACTCCATGTTGCCATCTAATATATTGAGGGTTCTGCGCATGTGTGTGTAGTGTGTGTGGGTCTGTGTATATTTGTGTGTGTTGTATGCATGTGTGTCTGTGTGTGTTAGGGGCAGAGAGTTCTACATTCTATACTGTGGGTCTCCTCCCGAAGTCTAGATAGATATCTTGAAATCTCCTGCTGCTGGGGTCACCAAAGAGCAAAACTAAGAGAGTAGAGGCAGGAGCACTGGATGGAAAAAAATAAAATAAAGTCCCAAGCATACATCATATCACAGAAAAGCAAGCAGGTGAATCTGTAATCTTAATAATGGTTAAGCTGTGCTTATTAATAGTCAGGCACCACTCTAAGCCTTCAAATGTATTATTGTTTTAAATATTTACAACACCCTTTTGAGGCAGGTACTTTCTTCATCATGACTTTATTGACTAAGAAACTGATGTTTAAGGAGATTTGGTAACATTCTCAAGCTTTGAATATTTGTTGTGGTTTAACTGGACACAGACACACAGAAGGTCAGGGTTGGGGTTATGTCCTATGGTTTCTCAGGGTAGGGAAGGTGGAAGCCAACCCCACCCCTGGAGGAACCTGTCATTCAACCCCCATCAGGGTCTTGAGCACATCTTGGAATGAAGGTTGCAATTTCCTTGGAGTTGCCTGTCCACCGTGGGTGGAGGCTTTGGGCCCGTGATTTGCTGGCTCCTGGCCAGGATGTGGCATTTTCATTTTGTACCGGGCTCCACAAATTATGTAGCTGGGCCTGTCTAAGATGCAAACCTAGAACCCTCAAGTCCAGAGACAGAGCTATTGATCACTGGATGAGATACATCCCTCTAATCCATAAGAGTCAACACTATTTTATATATTAACCCCTCAGCTATTCAACAGGCTTCTTGCTCCAGCCTTCCTGGACTTTTTTTTTTGCTAGAGCCCATGTTGCAAGAAGAGAAAATGTGTGTGACCGCTCAGCCAAAGGCCCCAGCTTAGTCACGTGCCATCCCCCAAGATGAGGAGTTTTCCATTCCCTACGGGTTATAATATGACCACTTTGTATTTTCTTCAGAGTCTGTTGACCATTACACTAGAAGCACTAATTAGGGTAAAATCTCCCCCTAAAGTATAAAGAGCCAGGTTCCCTGAGCTTATGAAATAGCCTATAATGTTGGAACTTACTCCAGTGAAAGAAAAAGTCCAGGCCAGGAGCCAGCAGCTATTCCTTGAGGAACCCCTTTTTCCTCGGAGTCCCCACTTCCTAGAATCATGAAATATGTTCCAATATTTTCTTGGGATGACTAACATATAAGTTCCCAAAGGGTAGGAGCTCTGCCTAGCTCACTTCCTGCTGGCAGAGGACAGTTCCTTGCAGATAACATAAGCTTGATAAATATTTAGGACATTGGTACTTTTGAACAGATCTAATCCAGACACAGGTACTGTGCTCACTAATGGTCACTGGCATCTGTGTCACCGTTAGCTCTAGATTTTTAGCATTAGAAGTGAAGAGGAAAATCTGCATCCTCTCTCTGGTCCCTTCCTTTCTTCCCCTTTTATCAATCTCTGCAATAACCAATAGCAAACAGGCCGGGGGCCCCTTGGCTCCTTAACAAAGCCAAACAGGTGTGAGAGATTAGCTCCCTGGACAGAGCCTCTGTCCAACAAAACAATGTCAAATTCCCCCCTAATAAAGTCCAGAGCCGTAAGCAATTCCCCCTTGTTATTAAGCAGGAAAGAAAACACAGCCCGGCTCCTTCCCAATTAGCTCAGAGGACCCTCCGATGAGCCGAATTTAAACCAGAGACCTGCCATGATTTGGCTTCCACTGCAGACGGGGCCTGCCTTTTCCCAAGAATGAAACTCACTGGCCCAAGTTCCCAGCCATCTTGGCACGATGGTGCAGACAGCCCCCAAACCCCCACCCCAATATCCATGGGCTGTCTCTGCCTCTGATTCAAACCATCTTTGCAACTCCCTGCCAAAGCCCTTACTTTGATTTTCCATATGGAGGCTTGGTCTCATTTGCCAGGTTAGTGTTTATAGGGATGGGCTTTTTGACAGTTTTGCTGTCAGTGAGACAGGGGATGGGTTCCCTCCCCTTGAACATGAATCACTTTCTTGTCATCCAAAAAAGAGGGAAAGGTCAACATTCTGGAGCAATAACAACAACAAAATAGAAACCCTGAGAGCAGTGGGAATGTCTCAGCTTTCCTTCCTTCTCTCCCTCCAACCCGGGCCTCAAACTAATAGGCCATGGAGTGGAAAATAGAAAGAATCCAAGGGGCTTGAAAAGATGCTCCATGGCTCAGTTACTTCGCGGAGCAGAAACTCGGAACACAAAGGTCATCCATCCAGTCCTTTCCCTCACCCCATCTTAGACAACGGTTGGAGGCCATCTCTTTCAATCTTGAATGTCCTACCTCAACAAGGAATGCTTTAAAAAGTCTTCATAAAACAGGGTGTCCATAAAGTTTGTGTGCAATTTAAAATAATTTAAATAGAATAATTTTTTTCTTTTTTTTATTAAGTCATTTGTACATAGATCATGAATACATTTATGCCATTATGGAATTCAATGTGTTGATTATTTGTACAAATTGGGGTGCTTACACCCTACTAATCAACATAGCCTTCACCTCACTTACCCAATTACAGCATTAAGACATTTTTGTTCTACACCTGATAGATTCAACTCGTACTTGCAATATGCTCCATAGGTGTGGTCCCCCTACCAACCCTCCCTCTATCACCCTACCCCCTTTCTTGCCCTCCCCCTCCCCTTCCCTCCTTCATCCTAGGCTATAGTTGTGTTTCATTTTTCATATGCAAGTGTACTACTGTGAAACAAATTTAAATAGAATAATTTAAATTTAGTGCACAATTTAAACTTTATGGACACCCTGTTTAAGAAGCTCTCAATAAATATCAGCATTGCCGAGTACTGCCCAAAGGCTTTAAATCATTAATTCTTTTAAGTCTCATAAGGACCCTATGAATTTCCCTCATTTTATAAATTATTTAACTGAGTATTTAAAAAGTTACTTTTCCAAAGCACATAGCTAGCCATTGGTAGAGGCAGTAGCTGAACTCTTAGAGTTCAGTGCCAGAACTGTGGTAGACTTCTATTTGTCAAATATTCCTGGTCATGGGATTATATCTCTTTGGTTCTGCTATTTGGTGGGGCCATGTGACCAGTACTAGCTGATGAGTTGTGGAAAAAGATGTGTATCACTCCTAGGCAGAGCCAATGTACATTTCCCCAGAATGCACTATGCCTTGTGCTGTGCTTTCTGGCAGTGTTGCAGAATGTTCTGGGTCCCAGAACAAGGATGATAATGACAAGACAGAAACGCCCTCAGTATCTGGGGATAGATACATAATGTAAGTAAGAAACCTGCTTTTATTCTTTTAATTCATTAAGATGTGAGGTTATTACTATAAAAGTGAAAAAGGTGGTAAGTCTTGGAGATAGAGAAGGGACAGAGGCTGTGAAGGGCTTTCTGGGGTAACTGCCTATGCTCTATTTCCTAGCCTGAGTGCTGGTTACAGGGATATTAGCTTCAGAGCAATATGACAAATACTTGTTTGGAGTGGGTTTCTGCACCTGTGCTTTATTTTATACTAAAGGGTTAAAAGACATTTGAGGGCTGTTTGTTACTACACTATAACTCTGCCAGCCCTGACTGCTACATCCTCACATCCCATTATGAAGGGCTTCCTTAAGTCTCCAATACCCAACTCCTGCTTAGATGTCAAGTCTATTTCCTCTTACCAAACAAATTTCCTCTTACTAAACAAATTTATATCTCCTGAAAGATAAGAACTAAAATCTGTAGGGGTTTTTTTCTGATTAAATCTAAAAGATGAATAGAAAGTTAAAACATAGATTGTATTAGCTGGGACTGAAAGTCTTAGAAGGTTCCTTGTCTGGAATTTCCTTAGAGATTATGGCTGCCTTCTAGAAGGCAAGACATAATCGGCTCTGAAATAGATAATTCACATGCTGGACCTCACCTGAACCCTCTCTCTGACTCTACTCCCCTCTCTTCCAGATCCCACAATATAACGCTTTATAGTTACTTTAATCTCAAGTGCACCATGTTCTCACTACTTATACATACAAAGGGAAGGAAATAAAAAGCTTCATAGGATATTTAAGGAGGAGGAAGAAGGTGGTCTTGATGACTTTCAACTTGACCTTATTGTCAAATGCCTGAGAGGTATTCAAAGGAAGCTTCTAACTCATCTTCAGAAAATCCAGGTACAAAGGGCAGAAGGAAATTATAATGCCTTTTCTTGCCTTGACCCAAGCCCAAGCAGTGAAGAATGGCTCTTGCAACATCAAGGAGCTTGGAAAGATAGCTGGTTACTAGATATTATGCCAAAACAGCTCCACATATCCCAACCACTGTGGGCCAAAGAGAGTCAGTATTCTTCCTTTTGGAAGCTGTTAGCCATCATGACATTCTGTAATTCATTTTCCTTCTGTGCACCTCCTATCTTAAATAAAATCATCATAGTCGTAGGGAAATGACAAGAACTAGGAGGGTTTTTTTGTTTTGTTTTTCATTTCATTGTTTTTTGTTTATTTAGTTATTGACTACGAATCTGTCAAAGCTCCCCACAGCTTCTGCTGTGTTTTAGGACTCTTGCCCTCTTAAAACAAATTACCAAACCAAACTCTAGATTTTTATCACCCACCTGCAGGAAAACTGCTGAGTATTCACTCCAAATTCAGCCCTTTGAGGGTCCTCTGTCAGCACTTGGAGGCTGTTGACCAACAACTATTTCACAAGCTCTGTTTGCTGATCTAACCTCATTAAGCCAACGCAAGAAGTCTATGTGATTGATTTATCCTGTGTAATAAAGCCAGACTATTACTCACAGGGCAACCTGGCACATTACCTGGTCCCTTCTGTGAGAGGTAGCAAACCCGCCACATAATAAACCGCCCTGTGATTTGAAGGGAGAGATAAATGGCTAATCTGTGGTTGTCATAATACCATAAAGGAATTTTCATTACCGTCTGGGGCAATACTAAACTTCAAAGTCCTATAATTATAATCCATTGATTTTTTTTTTTTATTGTCACTGGCTACAAGCAAAAGCATAGAATGTTATCATTTTAACACCAAGTTCTAGTTGAGTGTGAATCCTCCTGTTGTAAATTACAGATGACAGCCAACAGAGTACGCCAGTTATTCCCTTCTTCCTCTTACCTGGAAAGGAGCTCAAGAGAAGCCCATTACAGGGATGAATCACTTACAAAGGAATCAGAATTGGCCATCTTTTCCAGGTATGGGAATCTGCACTTTCTCTCTTATGGCAACTTTTCTCTATCAACCATACATCATAGTTATTTTTAAGAGATTATATAGCATACCAGTA
This sequence comes from Galagoides demidoff, assembly GCA_963574575.1. Taxonomy (NCBI): domain Eukaryota; kingdom Metazoa; phylum Chordata; class Mammalia; order Primates; family Galagidae; genus Galagoides; species Galagoides demidoff. The sequence goes on from CAUYQV010046349.1 coordinate 18,316, forward strand.
TAGGTACGGTAGATTCAGGGGGCAAAACACTTGAACTTGAATCTTGGATCTCCTTATTCTTACTTGTATCACCATGAGCAACTGTGCCTCAGCTTTCTCCCCTGCAAAGTGGGTAAGACTACCTCTCTTCCGCACGGTGTTATTAAGGGGACTAAATGAGTTCATTCTTGTCAACATCTAATTAAAACAATACCTGCCCAGAGAAAGCATTCAATGCACGCCAAGTATCATTATTATTACTATTTTATCACAATATGAATGAAAGTATGGGTGACTGTCATTCCTTGTGTTCCAGACTGTAAGTCACTTGTCAGTGGGACACTTGTTTTAGGGTTAGGTATTTAGACTCTGAACTTCTTAAAGGTAAATCCTGGGATTTACCAAAGCTTCCATCTCATGGCCACATCTGCAAGGTTCACGGCCAACCGTATCTGAGTGGTAAAGTGATAATGTTTTGTGTTTTTGCTTTTAGTTTTATAAATGGAGAGATATTAAACAAACAGTGAGTGAGGAGTTGGAGCGAACTTCCCAATTGGGAGGAAGAAGACGTTTTGACTATGAGATGAAGCCCCTGGTTGGACTGTGCTAGGCAGGTACAGAGACCTGTGATTCCCACATAGGGACAGCATAGACAGGACTTGAACACTTATAAGTAGGAGGTTGAAACAGAGGACCTTTAAGAGCTTTTGTCAGTGTAGATTTTGAGATTCAATGATTCCATGATACTTGAAACTTTAGCTCCAGATTTCAGCCACTTGATTGGAAAAAGAGACAAGGCAAATTTTGATTCTGGGACTTGTGATCCAACAATGGCATTTCTCCAGAAATGTATGGTCTTCTCCTGTGAGAAATGAAGTAAGTATGAACAATAGAGAAAATGAGAAGGAGCGTGTAGCCATGATTATTCCCTAGAGTAGTCAAGACTTTTCTCCAAAAAGAGAAATGCACTTGCCTCTTGTGTATAAAAAATGCATCTATTACCCTATATTCCCGTAGCTGAATGAGGTAGACAACAGAATGGGCAAAAATATGGCGTTCCAGATGTGTCAGGGTTGTGATAAGTCATGTTTAAACTTTACCCAAAGTGAAATAAAGTGTCAACAGAAACTCCTGTCCAAACTCTCTGATCAGGTCAGGCAAACAACCAATCGAAAAAAATCAATCAAATGTGAGAGGTGACCCAGAGAGGTGGGAACGCTTAACTCTGAGATTCCCATAGAAGCCGGGTCTATTTAGCAACACATTTCTTGCCAGCTGCTGCTTCTCCTGGAGCCCCTAAAAGAGTCAGAAATAAACCAGTAGTTGGGGTCTCATGTGCTGGCGTGGCCATGAGCAGGCTGAGAAACTGGTGGCAGCAACCAGTGCCACAGAGAAGGAAGGATTCTGGGAAGGCTGGGCACAAAACAGAGAGTCAGATCAGCCGTAGGGCCAGTGCTCTGAGAAGACAGGTGGTCAGAACTCCAAAGAGGAATGGGAAATTTATCCCTGATCTGAAATACCACAATGCTTAAAGGAGTAGCTAGCTCTTAAGGGTGGAAGAGAAAACATGGCAGACATGTCCATCTGGTTGGAAACAGGCAGGCTTTCCCCAGAGGTGAGGGGTCAGCAAGAATCAGACAGAAGCTCAGTACCACAGACAGAGTCTAGAACAGGGTTTCTGCTCTAAGAAGGAGGTTACATATAAGTCAGAAATGGGAGGGAGGGCCCAATCTAGTGGACTGAATTAAACGGGTTCGATGGACGGACAGGTGTTTGGGTCTCAACTTCCTCAAGAAATCTAATTCCGGCTCCCTGGAGCAAATGGAACTTTTTAAATTATTATGCATGTCATTGCTTTATTTTTCATACTTTTCCATATTTTTAGTTATCTTTGGGAAATACAGACCTAGGTGCTAATGTCAAAACAAGGTAACAAAAAAGCTGGAGGGACTGAAGAGGAATAGGATGGTTAAAATCTGTAAGAGCCAGAAGTTTGAGTACCAGGTCAGAGAGAAAAAGAAATTAGAGGTCTAACTCAGAGGGCACAGAGGAAGGGAAACTAAAATGTGGATTTTGTTCAGGAAAAAGGGGCAGGATGAATTTTACATAAATGTCTGATATCAGAGGCAACTTCTAATGTACCATCATTCTATATGGATTGGCTCAAGAACCAGCTGGGCTAACCCCTCAGTGGTTTCAACTGAGCAAGGCTAGAAGCCATCAAAGACTTTATTAACCTGACAACCTGCTGCTCACAGACCTTCCACTCACTGATTGCTGACTGCAGAGCTCACCCTCATTCCCACCTCTTCTATTTAACATGAGCCAGGAGTGGGGCAGAGGATTGCAAAGCATAGCAAACCAATCACAGGTTAGACCGAGATTAACTGCACTCAACGTGGCAGGAAAAATTGCTACCAACAAACAAACAGACACAGACGTACCTCGACCATATAGCTACACTCCTAGGATCTTATTTTTAAGGGAAAAATGCATTAGAGATAGAGAAGGAGAAAATCAGGCGGAGGGAGAAAAAAAGAGCTGGAAAGGCAGATATTTTGAGCCTTCATCGTTATCGTATCGGAACCTTCACATGGATCGTCTCATTTCATTCTCACAAAATCTGACAACATGAGGTCTGGAGAATGAGGCTCATTATGGCAGTGTTTCTAATAGTGAACAATTGAAAACAGCCTTCTTGTATAACCACTGGAAGGGAGTAAACATTATGCTCTGCCCTCGTAATGCTTGACCACCCACCCTTCAAAACTGGTCATAAAGCACTCTGTAATGATACGCGGCAAAGTCCATAGCATCATGTTGGTGGAAGTGCAGAATAAATGCCATGCAATTACCAAAATACGCACATACTTTACTTGCTTATATTATGTATGTGTACATATGTGAAATAGCTACTTATTAATGTATTCCTATGTCTATCAAGAAGTCAGTGTTATCAGTGGGGGATGGGATCAGGAAGGATATTTATTCTCTGCCTTATACTTTCCTATGTTTTCCAACATTTTAGTAGTAAGTATAATTACTTCTATAATCAGACAGTAAAAACATCTAATGGAAATAGCTTATTTACCATATGCTTTTCATATCCGAATACACGGTCCTCTGCTAAAACACCATCGTCGAAGAAATGTATGTGACCATATTTGTCAAACAACAACAAATTACAGACAATTGGAAAACACCCAAAATATGTCAACAAGGGCTTTGCCCCTGTCAGCCTTGGAATATCTGTCTTTGTAACAAACAACAGTGCAAGAAGCATGACCCAAACAGCCACAAATACACGTTCAATATATTTTCTAGTTTGAAAATAACATTCCCTGCTAATTTTTTTAAATACCATTGAGACTTCTTTGGGATTAGCTTAGAAAAATGATTAAAGTCATATATGCAGTATTCTCAATTTTAAAAAATATGAATGTTAAGTTGTAGTTTGTATCATGTTTTATTCATCCATGGCAATCCTAAAATAGTAATCCTAAGATAAAGTGTGTCATAAATGTTTTAATTAGAACACGGGGTGGAAGAAATTGATAAAAGCCATGACTTTGAAAAGTGGTTTTCTTTCTCTAAAACAGAGTCATGAAAAGGAGATGAAAACAGAGTGTTCTGCCCTTTTCTTAGGGAACTGCGGGGGGGGGGGGGCTTCTTTCTTCTAAACTCTGCAGCTCACTGTGCCCTTACCTGTGGCCTGAGACTCTAAATCAGAAAGGGCTGTAGAAATACCAACGAGGCAAACATGATCGCATGTTATATTTAATTCCAGGAGATGTGCCTGATTTGCAGGTAGGCAGCTATAAATTGTGGATTTCCCAAGATGATTTAGATGGGAGACTTTTCATTATATTCAAGAGTTTAGATTTAGCTAAATGGGGTTATAGTACCTAAAAGACTCCATCTTGTTAAATATTTAGGTGTATTTCCAAGGAATATTATATCTTTCCTGAAATATTATCACTAATAAGGTAGCTATTAAGAGCAAATGATGGCCTTCACGCAACAATTTGAAGAGGGATAGAGGAAACCCACAGCGGAGTGTGTTTCCTTTAAGTGTTATGATATGGAGGGTTTCACCATGGGAACATTGAATGGAGCATTATTTTTTCCTCAAGAACCCCATTTGAAAAGGCTAATGTAAGTGCCAATGATCACACCAGGACTTGCTGACGTTGGACTAGGCAGTAATCGGTTAGGACATATGTGTTCTTCGTAAACGTGGAGATCTGAAGAGGCCTTAACCGTAACGCTGCTCAGAGAAAAGGGTGTGGTATGGAGAAGAAAAGGAGGAACCAAAAAGTGGGCAAGTGGTGGGGAGTCGAGTGTGGAGGGCAAGGTTGAAAACACTGACAGTCTGATCAGGGTTGGCCCTTTGGTTTGCCATTCAGTCTCATCTGGGATGGCCTTTTGGTTTGCCGCAATGAAGCAGGAAGATGAAGTCGTCCTTCAGTTCCAGGGTTCCTCATCCGGTTAGCAAATCCCCTGTGAGTCTGGAGTTAGAACCTGGCTGTGTCCACTCTGTAGATTGAATAAGGTGCCTTGGAATCAGAGACCATAAACATCACCCCTGGCAGGAACGTGAAAGACCACCCAACCATCCCCCATTTTACAGACAGTCAGGTGTGGTCAGCAAGCTATTTCAAGGCAGAGCAAGAAGAGAACCCAGACCAGAAGAGAATGGATTTTCACCCCTAAAACTGGACTGATCAAGTTCACAGCACTAAGGAAAAAATAATGTCAAAGCCAACAGAAGCCTCACATCCATGACGGTAGGTCCTGCCCGGCAGGCTCTAGTTCTCTAAGGTAAAACAATAACACTCCCAAAACAATGTTTTAAATATTTTTAACTTGAAACACTAAATAAATTCTGTGAATCATTTGTTTTTTGAAACTCCAAATGTTGAGGATGGCAAGCTTTGGCTCCCTCTGAAAGCCCTGATAGAACAAAGGAGGCAAAGGTGGATTAGGTTTTAGGTCACTGAGTTGTCCCCATTTCCCCTGGTCCTTCCCCTCCCCACTCTGTCCCCTGCTGTCATTTATCAAGACTGGCCCAATCCTGTGGAATTCCACTCATTCCTCATCAGGGCTTTGACCTTCTCCAATCAAACAAGCAGCTACCGTCTGGGAGAGCAGAGAGCCGATGCCAGCCCAGGGGCTAGAGGAGGAAATAATCAATGCTGCTGGACTTTCCCACGCCGAGGGGGATCAATTTTGTCAGTGTTTGGACACCGTGTGTCAAGGCTGATCAGGTGAAGCCAAAGGTTCTGTGGGGGAGGGAACAGAGGCAACTGCCACTGGGGCTTCAGTCCTGGGACAGGCCGGCTCATGCAGGCGGACATGCCCACCCCCACACAAAGGGTCACTCTCTTTCTCTGAAGTCTGAAAAAGACCCAAAGCATGCCCTCTCTACCCCCATGAAAGCCACAAGGAGATAAGGATTAGTTCTAGGAAAAGGCAGGTGCACCCAGGCCATGGAGGGTATCACAGCCGTCCACGCAGCTGGCTGCTTTCAGATCCAAGAGCCGCTTATCCTGACAGTGTCTTGTCCAGATCTTCTGTGTTTTCTCTTCCTTTGTCTGTTCTCTGGGATAGTGATGATTATTGCTTTCATCAGAGGTGAGCACAAGGTGAAGCCCAAACCGGTCAGGCTGCCACCTGGTAGCAAGTTTGAACAGAGACAGAGGTTGAAGCTGCCTCCGTGCAGACCCTAAGCTCCTCCATGCTCCCCCTCCGGCCTTCTCAGTGCACTGGGCTGTTCTGCACCTCTGGGCCTCGTTCATGCTCTTTGTACAGCACTCCTCTCCCCTCTTGCATGGACTGAGCCTCCCTCCAGGTAGCAGGACTCTGCATGGCCCCTGTGTCCTCTGGGAAGCTTCTCCTGAGGTGCCCCAGTAAGTCACCTCTCCCTCAGCTCTGTTCTCACTCTGCCAAAAACAAAGTGACTACACATTCTGGTAACACGTAAGCTCCCCCAAGGCATCTTTGCTTGGCTCATTTTTATACCTCCAAGGCCCAGCACTGGGGAGCAGAGATACTCCATGATTATTTTTAATAAGCACATGAATCTCAAAATTTTGTTATCAAGATTCTTTCTACGTCTTAGGATTCCAGAAACAGAGGCCAATCATGAAAATGACATGCTCCTTTGGCAATTCTCTAAATTGTCTCTCTTCCAAACCCCTGGCTGCAGCCTCAGCCCAACTTCTCTGGAGCTTTTAGGACCTGCATGGCTGGACAGGGGACACTGGCATCAGCACCCATAGCCCTGTGTGCCACAGTCTCCTCCTTCCCACACCAACCCGACTCTCTCTGCCTCAAGCGAGAGACTGCAGATAAGAAAGAAGGGCCTGGGAAATCTCACATCCCAGTGAGTCATGTGCCAGCCCTACCCAGGCCATGCCTGTGTGACCTGTGGACTTCATAATAAACCAGGTCTCTTCCTAACATCAAATGCCTCCATGAGTGACCGGCCCACTTTCTGACACTCCAAAAGCACCTGCCTATCTGTGTGGTGTAGCAAAGGATTGTCTCCCAGCCATCAGACCTCCAGTACTCTGCTCTAGAATACTCAAAAAGACCCGGGGAGTCATTTTTTCCTTTGCTAACCTCTTCCTGATAGGTCCTAACCATAGGAGGCACTGGAGAGTGATTGAAAGCAGGAGAAAGAAGGATGAATTCCTGTCTTCCTTTTTGCTTTCTGTTTCCACCGATGCCACAAACTAGCAGCCCTATATCCACACAGCAGCCCTCGGGTGCTGCCCCTATCTTCTAAGCCAGCCTCAAGGTAACGAGCTCTAGGAGGGCAGTATCACCTCCTTCTCAGAGATTTGAACTTCATCTCTCTAAGTTCCCTCCTCCAGTTTCCTGAGATGACATCTGTAGCCACACAGAACCTCCTCCCTCCTCATAGGCTGAGTTCTAGCCCCTCAAGACCCTTCCTCCAACCTTTCAGGTTCTATAGCCCCAATGGGTTCCCTTGTTGCCCAGCCCTAAGGGGGTGCCTTCTCCCTGCAGTTATTATGTCAGTGTTACCTCATTGCTCCCACTCTGTCTTTTCAGCTAACACTTATATAACCAACTCCCTCTATCACATTTTCTCTGTTGAAATACCTAATGTGCTTTCTGTTTTCCTGCCTACACTGTGGCTAATACATGATCCCAAAATTCTTTCTGGCGGTTACCTAGAAAAGAAAACGTGAGAATCAACTCAGCATATTCTTAGCTCAAAATGACAATAGACACTAATACAGCTAAGCATTCCACTACAGGTTTAATGCTAGTTGTCCAAATAACCTTGGGCAAGTCTATAACCTTTTTGAGTTTCTAGTCTTAAAACCACAAATGGGAGCAGAAAATCTCAGCTCCTTGCTCTATCCTAAAAATGCAATAAAAAGTCAGGCTTTTGAAAGACCTTTTAGGTCTATGTCAGAAAGTCACCATAATCAGTACAAAGCCACTTTGAATATCAACAGGCTGGAAGGACACTTCCCTCATTTTGATCTCAGTAGGTTCTTCCAGACAGTTCTTTCCACCTACACCCAACCACACAGGAAATATTCCAAATGTACTGTTTGACAAAGACTCACACTTTGCTGGGAAGATTTAAGCTCCCATTTCCTTTATTGATAAGAGAACGATCACTCATTTTCAAACTAAGGTTAATTCTCGATGTTGAAATGCCAGGCTGGCACATCTTCTCCACCGAGAGAGCTCTATGTGTTGGGGAGGTGTCAGGTTTGATTAAAAGATGAGAAGCAGAGAGGAGGAAAACAGTGGGGTAAAGAGAGAAAGAATAGATTTTTTTTTTATCCCATTTGGTGGCAAGCCAAAGTATTATATTCCCATTAAGAATGGCTAGCTCTGGAAGAAACTCAACGGATTAGTGGGAAGTGGGGGTGAGGGAAAGAGGCGGCACCATCAATTGCTAAAATTGGCCCCAAACAGGTTTCCTCATTGTGCTGCCAGTTGATTTTGCAATGTATTGGAGGAAATTTGGCGAGATATTCAACCAGGGTACGGACAGTGTATTGGGACCAAAATAAACAACTGGGAAGAACTTGGCAGTTCCTCATTGGATATTTCAGAAGTCAGTTATGAGGCACCAAGTTGTGAGTTCCTTCTTATACATTTATATAATGAAAATGTAAAGAAGGCAACCCATGACAATTTTTGCTCTTAAAATTTTGGAGATGGATACCAAACAGGATACCCACATATAAAACAAACAAACAAAAAAAACTGGAGAAAAAAATAACAGTATTTAAGAATATTTAAGACTGATGACATAGCATGTACGTCAATATACTGAACTCAAGGAGTTATCAGGGAGTTAGCCTAGAAACTCCACATACGGAAACTTAGCAGAACTGCTAGTGAATGTTGATTTGTTATTTTTTGTGTTGTATTATTTTGGTTTCTTCTAGAAAGAGATATCCATTTCCTGGTATGCTTTCTGTTTTCCTGCTTGACTAATACACTATCTCTAAATTCTTTCTGGTTGTTACCTAGGAGAGAAACATGAATCAGCATATTCTTTATTCAAAATGGTAACACAGTCCAAAACAGGTAATTCAGATCTAATGCAGCCATTACTGTATTTTCTTGAATGGTATCTACAAATCAACAAAGATTCTTAATGATTTGTATACCATGAATCCTTTTGGAAATCTGGTAAAATCTGTGAGCTTATTTTCTTAATTATATGTTTAAAATACCTAACTTGAAACATGTATAATTATAAAAATGTATGGAAATGCAGTTGCAAGAATTTTAGAACATGAAATTGTGATTATACAATATATATGCGTCTTTATTAATACATCCAATCACTAAATCTACTGAAGTTGAGTTTATTAACTACTGTAATTTTGAAGCAGTGATGAGTGAGGAAAACATGTGGAGACCTTTACAACACTGCAGTGTGATATGAAAATATCCAGGATTTTTATTGATGACAAAGTCTCAAGTATGGCCAATACTATTGTCACTTGTTTCATGCATTTGTAATTGAAAGAATGGCTAAATTTCATGTAAAAGTTAGAAAGAATAAAGATGTAGTTTTTCCCTATCCTAACTCAAGGGCTCCCTGATTCTACACATAGATCTTGTGGTTGTCTGTGGACACTGAGCTAAAGACCCATGCTAAACTCTTAGATCTAAATGGTCACATGGATTTTTAAATAATCCTTTATTCTTATTTCCAAAAGATTTACTCTATCCATTCCAAATAAATGCTTTCTTGCTAAGATAAGCCAGGTAACACCATACCCTTCTAAAGACTCTTTTCGCTCTCTTTTGCCTACATTTTGTTCTGAGTGTTTCATATCATATTTATGTAAGTCAGATCCACAACAGGAAGCAGACAGCACATTCAAAAAAGTAATTTGAGAAAGGTTTATTTACAGGTGTGTGGATACAGATAAATCATAAGATAAAATTCAGTAACCTGGAGGTTTCCATTTTTTATACTCAAAAGACAAGTTGAGTCACCCAGCTGCAGACAGCCAGTGACCTCTGGGGAAACGGTCAACCCCAAATGACTTCTCATCTAGGGAGCCAATGGAGAAAATACCTTGACATCCCATCCTGCCTCCTCCAATCTCCTGCCAGGACTCTGAACTAGGTGAATTCATCCAGAAGCCAAAGATCAAAAGAACACATTAATGTCCCTCCCAGAACAAGGTACACAAGAGTAGAAATTGGTCTGGAGGTCTAATGAAAGAAATCCACTACAACATTGAACATATTTCACCCTTTGGCCCTCTTTCCTCCATCTCTCCCACCCATTCACAGAAATCCTTCATTATGGACATTTCTTTTTTTTTTTTGAGACGGAGCCTCAAGCTATCCCCCTGGGTAGAGTGCCATGGCATCACAGCTCATAGCAACCTCCAACTCCTGGGCTCAAGCGAGTCTCCTGCCTCCACCTCCCAAGTAGCTGGGACCACAGGC
>CAUYQV010046350.1:0-12589 GCA_963574575.1 Galagoides demidoff
TCCAGAGCAAGATAAATATATTCATTATTACAACTGCTAATAATCATTGTTCTAAAAGTTCTAACACATAAGACAGAAAACAGAAATAAGCAGTATGATTTTTATTTACAAATAATCTGAGATACCTATAAATCAAAGTGAATGAATGGTAAAACTCTTAAAATTACTAGAAGAGGCTCGGCGCCTGTGGCTCAAGCGGCTAGGGCGCCAGCCACATACACCTAAGGTGGTGGGTTCGAATCCCCAGCCTGGGCCCGCCAAACAACAATGATGGCTGCAACCAAAAAATGGCCGGGCGTTGTGGCAGGTTCCTGTGGTCCCAGCTACTTGGGAGGCTGAGGCAGGAGACTTGCTTGAGCCCAGGAGTTGGAGGTTGCTGTGAGCTGTGATGCCATGGCACTCTACCCAGGGGGATAGCTTGAGGCTTCTTCTCAAAAAAAAAAAAAAAAAAAGATTACTAGAAGAATTCAATAAAGTGACTAAATACAAGATGAATGTTTACAGCTCAATACTTTCCTAAATTCTAACAATGATCGGTAGAGACACTGGTGAAAAATCCTCTTTACAATAGCAACAGCCACTTTAAAAGGTTTTCAACAAAAAATACCCCAATAAATATTATGAAATAATTCTAACAAGACATATATGAATCCTTAATGAAAAAAACAAAAACTACAAAAAGATTACTGAGATATATAAAAGATGTTTAGAATTGGCTTGGCGTCCCAGCGCAGTGGTTACTGTGCCAAACACATGCACCCAGGTTGGCAGGGTCGAACCTGGCCCAGGCCAGCTAAGCAACAATGACAACTACAACAAAAAAATAGCCGGGCATTGTGATGGGCACCTGTAGTTCCAGCTACTCGGAAGGCTGAAACAAGAGAATTGCTTAAGCCCAAGAGTTGGAGGTTGCTGTGAGCTGTGATGCCACGGCATTCTACCAAGGGCAACATAGTGAGACTCTGTCTCAAAATAAAAAGATGTTTAGAATTCAGATAAATAATAAATCTTGTTGGAAAAGACTAAATTTTCTAATTATATAAAACCTCTACAATTCGATTCAAAGACAATGTAATTCCAGTTAAGATTCCAGTGGGACATTTTTGGCAGGAAGTGAGGGCACCCTCATAAAAGGAAACTAAAGTTCATGTTTTATAATGCATAGGCAAGAAAAACATAGCAGAAAAAGTGACAAGGACTTTCCCTATCAAACATCAAAATACCTAACAAAAACCCCAAAGAAACTAGAGCTAATAAATGAGTACGGCAAAGCTGCAGGATACAATATCAACACACAAAAATTACTTGAAGTTCCACATACTTGCAATGAGCATCCCCCAAAAAGAAATTAAGAAAACAGCTTGATTTGAAGTAGCATCCACAAAAATAAAATACCTAGGAATAAATTTAACAAAAAAGAGCAAAACCTATACTCTGAAAACTATAAAACACTGTTGAAAGAAATTAAAGAATACCTGAATAAATGGAAAGGTACTCCAGATTCATGAGTTGGAAGACTAAATATTGTTAAGATGGCAATACTCCCCAAATTGATCGACAGATTAAATGCAACCACTGTCACACTCCCAGTAGACTTTTTTCAGGAACTGACCAACTGATTCTAAAATTCATATGGAAATGAAAAGGAGCCAGATACCCCAAAATAACCTTGAGAAAAACAAAATTGGAGGACTCACATCTCCAGATATCAAAACTGAACTACAAAGCTACAGTAATCAAGACCTTATAGGCTAGGTGCTGAGGCTCACATCTATATTCCTAACACTTTAAGAGACCAAGGCGGGAGAATTACTTGAGCTCAGGAGTTCCAGACTAGCCTGAGCAATAGAGACTTTGTCTCTATTAAAAGTAGATGGCTTGGCACCTGTGGCTCAAGTGGCTAAGGCGCCAGCCACATACAACTAAGGCAGCGAGTTCGAATCCAACCTGGCCCACCAAAACAACAATGATGGCTGCAATCAAAAAATAGCCAGGTGTTGTGGTGGGCTCCTGTGGTCCCAGCTACTTGGGAGTCTGAGGCAGGAGACTCACTTGAAACCCTGGAGTTGGAGGTTGCTGTGAGCTATGATGTCACAGCACTCTACCCAGGGCGACAGCTTGAGGCTCTGTCTCAAAAATAATAATAATAAATAAAAATAGAAAAATTAGCCAAATTAACTGTGCATGGTAGTACAGACCTGTGGTCCTAGCAACTCTGGAACCTGAGGCAGGAGGATCTCTCCAGCCCAAGAATTAGAGGTTGCAGTGAGCTATGATGATGCCACTACACTCTAGCCAGGATGACAGAGTGAGACTCTGTTTCAAAAAATAAATAATTACATTAAAAAATAAGAGAGAGACCCTATAGTGTAATAGTAGCTTCAGAATAGACATATAGATCAAATGAGTAGAATTCAGAGTCCAAAACTAAATTCCTACATTTATGGGCAATTGATTATCAAGAAGGATGCTAAGAAAATTCAGTGGGAGGGAAACAATCTTCTCAAAGAATAGTGGGGGTTTTTGCTTGGTTGGTTTGTTTTCTGGGACAGAGTCTCACTCCCGGGTGGGGGTTGTCTTGCTCAGGCTGGTCTCGAACTCCTGGCCTCAAGCAATTCAAGCCTTGGCCTTCCAAAGTGCTAGGATTACAGGCACAAGCCACCACACCCAGCCTCAAAGAATAGTGTTTGAGGTGATGAAAATGTTGTGCTTGAACATGAAAAAGAATAAAGTTGGACCTGTACCTACTTTGCATATGTATGACCCATACACAAAAATTAACTCAAAATGGTTCAAAGACCTAAAGCTATAAAATTCTTAGAAGACAACACAGGCATAAATCTTCCTGGCCTTGGATTAGGCAACGGTTTTTTAGATATAACATCAAAAGAACCAACAAACAAAAGAAAAAAATGGATTAATTGGACTTCACCAGAATTAAAATTTTGTGCTTTGAAGGACACTATGAAGAAGGTGAAAAGACAAAAGAATAGGAGAAAAACATTTGTAAACCATATATCTGATCGTATGTCTTTAATATGTAACAAACTTTAATGGCTCAACAATAAAAGGACAGCCCAATTAGAAAATAAGCAAAGATATGAATAGACTTTTCTCTAAACAATATATACAAATGGCCAATTAGCACAAAAAGATTCTCAACACCGTCAGAGTCAGGCAAATCCAAACCACAGTGAAATATCACTTCACACCCACTAGGATGACTACTGTCAAAAAGACAATAACAAGTGTTGGCGAGGATATGGAGGAATCCAGCCCTCCTATAAGCCTAGTAGTAGGCCACTCTGGAAAGGGTGCAGTCACTAGGGAAAACAGTTTGACAGTTCTTCAACATTCATACAGTCACCATAAGACCCAGCAATTCCATCCTACACCCTGGATAACTGAAAATATGTCTGCACAAAAACTCGGACACAAATGTTTATAACGGCATTATTCATAATAACCCCCCAAAAAGGAAAAAAAAATACAAATGTCCCCTGACTGATAAACAGGCAAAACAAAACATATATCCATACAATGTAATATTATTCAGCTATAAGAAGAAATAAAATGTGGCTACATGCGTAAACATACACACGGACGAACCTTGGAAACATTATGCTAAGCAAAGAGAGCCAGACACAGAAAGCTACTTGTTGTATAATTAGATTTATATAAAATGTCAGAATAAATGAGTCCAAAGAGACAGAAAGCAGATTAGTGGTTGTCAGGGGCTGGGAGAAGGGGCGAGAGGGAATGACTGCTAATGAGTAAAGGTTTTCTTTTGGAGGTGGTAAAAATTCTCTAGAATTAGAGAGTGGCGATGACTGTACAGCTTTGTAAATATGCTAACAACCACTAAGGTGTACACTTTCGAAGAGGGAATTTTATACTATGTGAATTAGATCTCGATTTTAAAAAAACACTGAAAGCTAAAATTCTCAAACTAGTGATATGTTGGTAGAATTTTGAGGAGACAATAAACCAAACCCTTACTTAAAGACTTCATGTATCACCAAGAAAGTGTGTGTGTGTGTGTGTGTGAGAGAGAGAGAGAGAGAGAGAAAGAGAGAGAAAGAGAACGTGTGTTGAGAGAGAAACGTACAGGGAAATATTAACAAGCATTGTGTCTGGGTGGTAGAATTGTGGATGATTTTTATTTTCTTCTTTTTATTTTTTGTATTTTCTAAATTTTCTACAATGAGTCAGAGCAAAAATAAACATGTTTTTAAAAAACAAAGTACGTCAGCGTATAATTAAGTCCCAGGCTTCTGGAGTGCTGAGATGAGGGGAGCCAGCAAAGGAGCGCTCCATGAGCCTGGAGCCTGAGCCAGGAAGGCGGCTGGGAGGAAAAGACTAGGGAGTGGACAGTGGAAGGAGAGTCTTTTTCTTCATTTTACCTTCTCTGTGTCCCACCTTTCCCTGGATCTCCTACCCAATCAGTCACCAGGCCCTGGCAATGGAATCTCAAAGCCATGGCCTCTCTTCCAAGCTGTACCCTGCAGGGATCCTCTAACTAGCCCTGTCCACCCTCAGCAGAAGTTCTGGGATCCACTGCAGGTCCAGCACGCTCGCTCAGAGATATGTATCTGTTGCTATGAAAACCCTGCTGTGGCTTCCTTTGCTCGTGAGACAGTCCTCAGCTGGTTATTGAAAACCCCAGCTCTCTCTTTAGACCTATCTCCTACACATAGGTCTTCCCATAGTCAGGCTGGGAGACAGCGCTGCAAACTTAAGAAGCTAGGCCCACACCAAACAGAGCTGCCATGCTCTAAATCCACCATCACCCCCACCCCAATTCATTGCTTCACACTTTGCTCAGGCTCTGTTCATCTTAGCAGAAGCTGTCCTTTCATTTCCACCAGCTCAGCTCTTCTTCCACCTTTAAAACCCAGCACAGGGCACAGTGCCTGGCACATTAGCTAGTTCCCAACAAATGCTTTCTCCTCCCCCTCCCCCTGTACTCTGGACTTCTCATGTTCACCTGCTATTCTAGCATGTCCTATTTGTGGATGTATCTCATATCTATTACTGATAATAAACTCACTTGAAAGCAGGTGCATGCGTGCCTGGCATCCTCGACACAGATGTGCATGATGCAAAGGAAATGAATGGGAGGGATGATCCACTCATTGCAGGGGTGACTGGCCACCAGAGGGAACAGTCCTGAGGTCAGGGGTTGAGGAAGCATCTGTCCCTCTTTGGATAATCTAGTTTTGCAGCAAAGCCTGGCAAGGCATGAAGGACCACAGTCTTAGCCCTTCGAGTTTATCCTGCTCCAGCTCCTCCCAGCCATGGTTTCTCTAAGCTGCCCAAATCATCCTGCTTCAGGCTCCTTACTAGTGGAAAATAATGACAGTTCTGGAGATTAGTTTAATAATAATACTAATAATAGGACCACCATTTGTTATGTTTTTAGGAGGCATCTGGCATTGTGCTGAGTCTTTCTATACATCATCTCATGAATCTTCTGAACAATTACTTTATTATTGCCAGTTTACAGATTACAAAACTGAAGCTCAGAATGTTTAGATAATTTGTCTACTGTCCTTTATCTAGCAAATGGCAAAGCTGGCTTTCAAAGAGAAGCAGCAGCTATTTTCAGAAAAGATCCTAAAATCACACACTAACTTTTAAGCTGAAAGGAGACAGGCTCTCCAGGCTGCCACTGGCCCTTATGTCAGGATCTGCTCACGCTGGACATACGAAGGCTTCAATTAAGGAGTGCAGTGACATCAGCCTATGAATGGATTAATAAACTGTGGTATATGTATACCATGGAATCTTGGAAAACTATTCAGCCATAAAAATATGGAGACTTTATATATTTTGTATTAACCCGGATGGAGCTGAAACACATTCTTCTTTTTTTTGAGACAGAGTCTCAAGCTGTTGCCCTGGTTGTTGTCCTCGCAGCAACCTCAAACCCTTGGGCTCAAGCGATTCTCTTGCCTCAGCCTTCCAAGTAGCTGGGACTATACGTGCCTGCCACAACACTCGGCTATGTTTTTTGGTTGTAGTTGTCATTGTTGTTTGGCAGGCCCAGGTTGGGTTCCAATCTGCCAGCTCCAGTGTATGTGGCCGGCACCCTAGCCACTGAGCTACTGGCACCCACCTAAAACACATTCTTCTCAATGAAGTATTACAAGAAAGGAAAAGCAAGTATTAGTATTAGTATTATTCATATTAGTGCTCAATACTAACATGAAGCTAGTAAATGAACTAATAAATGCCCACATAAGCCAAAAACTCAATTTAAGTTGGGGGAGGGAAAAAGGGAGGGGGATTGGTGTGCTCCCACCTAATGGGCACAATGCAAATGTATATGGCACACCTCCTGGGTGCATGGCACAAGTACAACAGGGACCTTGCCTAACAAATGCAAAGATTATAACCTAATCGTTCACACCCTCATATTAATCTAAAATTTTAAAAAAGGTGTGGGGTGAGAGTTCTCATGCACATGCATGCACGGCACAGTGCTTGGCATCTAGCAAATTCTTCCTAAAGCTACTTTCCTTCTTCTTTTTGACTTTCAAGATTCAGAGTTGCTTGGGCATAGCCAGACTCAGAACACTTGTCAGGTCTTACTATGGAGAGAGATGAGCCAGGAAGGATACCCATCTGCCCTGGGCTGGGAATGGAGCCCTTTCTCAGAACTTTCCTGACTTGCCAAAAGGTCATTACTTAATGCTCCCATCCCTCCAAGTCTAAAACCAGATCTCTAGATGATACCTAAAGGGTATTTATTATCTGTGCTCATACCCCGTCCCCTCCCACCAACCTAGTTCTGATCAGATTCTCCTCCAAGCCTCTGGCAGAAGGTAGTTGCTGGCAGGTTTTGGGTCTGGCAGGGCATTTGGCTCAGCTGGTGCTGGCTGAACTACAGAGCGATCCTGCCGCTAAACACCCACTGTACCTTTCATCTACAGGAGTGTGTGGCTCTATCACACAAAGCCTAGGACCTAAGAGACAAGAAAAAGTTATGAAAAGTGAGGATGCTTGACCCTGGTATTTAGTGTTCCCTACGTGCCCAGAAGGCGTGGAGTCAGATGGAATCATTCTAGGAGGGCTTCCTGGAGGAGGTAATTGCTGCACTGAGGTAGGCAGTAGAGAGACAAGGCTGGACAGAAAGAAAAAGGAAAAGTCTCTTAGTCTGGAAAACAGCTTCAGCAAAGGCATGAAAGTAGAAGAGGACAGGTCTGGGGAGTTATGGGGACAGAGAGAGGAAGGGGCTTTGCTGGAGTGGAATAGCAGGGAATAGGGACACCAAGGTGAAGACGGGTGTAATTCAAGAGAAGATCAGCCCCAGATGGCCAGGGGTCTGTGGGTGGTTTCTGAGCTGAGGGTCTGGGAATATGAGGAACAAGACTGCTTACATGGTGCCTTCTGATGACTTGGAGGAGTCCTAGGCCCCACCCCTCACCACATCCCCTCCTAGCCATTCCACTCTGCAGAACTAAGAACCCAGGGACAATTTAGTTTGTTTCCAGCCTCCTCTCACCCCCTGCTGGACACACACCAAACTGGCCCCTCCCTTTTCAGTCCACTTTCTCTCTCCTCTTCTCTCTTCTCTTTTTCTCTCCCCCTTCCCCACCTCCTCTCCCTTCCAGGTGGGTTTCCTCCTCCCCTGCACTCCAGATGTTCTGGGGGGGTTTGAACTCTAAGGCCCCTCAAGCCCCAGACGTGCAGCTGAGAGGCAGGTTAATGGGAGCCGGGGGAGCATGCTGGGCGGGGGGCAGAGGCAGCTGCATTGGCCCAGAAGGCCTGGTGGCTCCCTGAGGAGCCTCGCAGCCTCATTCCTGTCTGCTGCAGCTGACAGCAGGAAGGAAGGGAGAACAGGCTGAGAGGAGTGTCCTGCCTGGGGAATAGAGCCTCCCCTCTCCCTGGCGGTGATGGATCCGGATGCTTCCTCCATCCCTACCCTGCCCCCCTACCCTAGCCTAGAACTCCGGAAATTATGACTGCCCCCAAGTAGTCAGCCTTGGGAGCTGCTTCCCCAGCCTCTGCCTCTTTATGTTAGTAAGATCTCCGTTCCCTGCTAAGGCTGAGTGGCTGCAGGGACATACATCATCCTCAAGTAGCAGGTAATTCTAAATGATGTTATTCTAGGCTTGGAAGACAGTGCATGGCTTTTTAAAACAATAAATTTATTTTCTCATTTCTGTCTTATTAAGGGTGGCCCACATACTCGTGTGCAGACCCCAACAACACACTATCAGAGGGTAGAGGCCCACAGCCTCTATATACACTTTCTCTCTGTGAACGCAAAGCGCAGAGGGCCTGTGCCTGCACCAGAAGAAAACAGCACAGTGTGCGTTAGGCCATCATTGGTGCTCTTCTCCTTTTAAAGCCCGTGGGTAACTTTCCTGCTTTTATTCTCTCTTAGCTCTGTCTGTTGTCTACCTCCCCTAAAGGGTTGGTAAGGCCCCTCTTCCCCGAGTCCCCATCTTAGAACTTCTTGGGTGTTCTGATGAAGGGTCCAGATTAAGGGACAAGGCAGTAGGTTGTGGCAGAAAGAGCATGGAACCAGGAATCAGGCATACCTGAGCTTAAACCCAAGCTCTAGTTCTTACAGACTGTGTGTTACTGAGCAAATTAGTTAACCTGCATGGCCCCGTTTCCTCACTCATTAATATATACACTCATAAGCAAAGATCACATGGCGCCTAGCAGGTACTGGCTAGGGGAATCTGGGATTTGAAAAAAGACACATGTGGTCTCCCCCTCATGGAACTCCAAGTAAAGGGAAACACAATGCAACAAGAGGGTGACAGTGGGACTGCTGGCTGCTCTTGGAGTGCATCTCAGAAAAGGTCACCTGCAGTATGAGACACTCACGCTAAGAAGCAAACGATGCATAGGAGATGAGAGGGAGGAGAAACAGGAGCACGTTTCCCAGGCAGAAGGAACAGCAGAGAGCACAAGCACAGAGAAGGGTGGGTTGGAGAGAACCGCTGGAGTCGCCTGGTCTGGCTGCACTTACAGGGGAGAGGAAGTGCTGAGAGAGGGGCAGGAGCCAGACCAAGGGGTGTCTTGTGACTGAGTCAAGGAGCTTGGGCTTTGTCTTCTGGGCAATCGGAAATTCTCAACTGGGAATTTCAAGCAGGAGAGTGACATGATCAGATTGAGTCTTAAGATTCATCTGGCTGCCATGTGGGTAAGTTCAGAATGGAAGCAGGGGGACCTGTAAGAAGGCTGCCACAGCAACTCAGGCAAGGGACCATGGTGGGCAGAGAGTGGTGGCTGCCCAAAGGGGGCAGAGGAGTGATCAGATATATGGTCATTGGGACTTGATTGGCTGGATGTAGACGTGGCAAGAGAGTCCAGGATGACACCCCAAATTTCATCCTAATTCTGGAGCTAAATGAATGGTGTTATTTCTTAAAACAGAATGTGGAGAAGGAGTGTGCCTGGAAGATGATGGCGTTACTTTGGGAAACATTCAGTCTGAGGCACCTTTGGGTGGTACAAGTGGAGATTCTGACAGGCAGCTCATCACCCCACTCTAGCTGAAGATGCCGGCTTGGAACCATTGGTATACAGGTGGTACCTGGGTCCATGGGCAGATGAGAAACTGAGGTACAGATAGAGCAGAGAATAAAGGACAGAGTCCCCACAGACTTCTACCACTTATAGGATGGGCAGGGAAGAGGAGCCTGTGATGGGGACTGAGGAGAGAACCAGGAGAATGAGTTCTCCCAGATGCCACAGGAAGAGAGGGCTTCAAGGAGAGACTGGTCAATGCTATCACACACATGCTGCTATGAGAACAAGTAAGATAAGGGCTGGAGAGCTCCATGCCAGGAGGACAAGAGCCCTTCTGATGGGCCAGGAGCCTAAGAAGACTGGAGGTCTTGGAGACAAGCAGTGTGGATTGTGAAGGGGAGGAGGGAGAAGGCAGCGGTGGCAGGGGCCCCGCAGCAGAGCCTCACTGAGTGGGTATGGGTAGGCTGCTGCTGAATGCAGCTCAGCCTGTGGAAGGCACCTGGCGCGGGAGGTGCCTGTCACATAGGAGACGTGAGAAAGGTTCTTCCCTCTTTCCCTCCCTCCATCTCCGGCCTTCTGTCCTTCTCTTTCCCCATTAGCAGTGCCTTGGGTCCCAGGAGGGGCATGAGGTGAAGGTCATCTCCGCCTATGGGTCTCCCCGGCAGAGGAGTGCCAGAAGGGTGCTGCACTTCCTACTCACTGGGCCATAAATGTGGGACAATCTCTGAAGTAGGAGTGAATTTCTCTTAGGAAACATAAGGAGGGTGGAGAGCACCAGACCCTTCCTTTTCTCTCAGGGAAGAGACTGCTTTGCAAGGGGACAGCAATGATGGCCTCTTGGTGGCCTGCCAGGGCCCTTTGAGGCACCGCATCCTTTTGATGGCCACTATCCCATAGTACCATGTCCCTACCAAACGCCGTGCCCCCCTCCCACTGCCCAGACCTCTTTCAGGGTCGGCAGAGTCCTGTAGATCAGGCCTCACTGGATTTGTTTAAGGGAGGACAGAGGAAGGACTTGGCCTTAAGTCCCAAAACAGGTGTTAGGGTGGTGAGGGGAGGGAAGCCACTTTGGCGAGAGTCCTCCGGATGGGGTCACATTCCAGAACAACTGATCTTAGAAGCCATCTGGTTGAAGTGGCCACAGAGGCTCATAAATAGATTGTCCCCTTTCAGAGGAAAAAAGCCTCTGCACACCCAGCCTGGGTTCCAGCTAGCTGTGGGGCTTTGCCACTCACTCCCGGGGTGCCATTGGGAAGTTACTCCCACTCTCTGCTGCTTGCTTTCCTCACCTGTGAAACAGGCAGTTGGACTGAGTGACCCATGCGGTGCCTTCCAGCTCCAGTATTCTAAGGCCCTGTGGTCTCAGGAGGGGCCTCCACCCAGGCAGCCGCAGCCAGTGGCAGGCGGGGGCCCCCGTGCGCACGCCGCCTTTTCCGGTTGGTGTGTGGATTTCCATACTCTAGCAAGTGGCTGGCAGCCACCTGGGCTCCAAAGGCTCATAAACAGATGGAAAATTACTCACACACTCTCAAAAAGACCACATTTTCCCAGCCCCTGACCCATCTTCTCTCATCAGGATGGCTGAGGGGCTGCGGAAGGGGGAGGGTGGGCAGTTGGCTACAGGGCTGTGGGCAGCAGAAGGCTGCTACAGGCACACAGGCACTATCTCTCCCTGCCACCTGGGTCTTCTGTCACCTCCTCTCTGGGATACTCTAAGGCAGCGGTTCTCAACCTGTGGGTCGCGACTCGCAGGAACTGTATTAACGGGGCACGGCATTAGGAAGGTTGAGAACCACTACTCTAAGGTTTCAGTGGCACAGAATTCTGAAAAGATGTCAAAGGCTCTCAGAAAATGTCAGGAATGGATCAGAATGAGATGGTTATACACTTCCTCTTGCCAGGACAGGTGAGGTAATTGTGACTCTAAAGTACTTTCACAAGAAGGCATGCCAACCTTTTCCTCTCTGTGTGGTATAGACATCTGGGAAGTTCTTCGCAAAGTCTAACCTTTATCTTTCCAACTGCCTCACCCAAGAGGCCATTTGGTACCTTTCACTACCTCCAAACAGGTCCACAACCAAACCAATCTAAGCCTTGTCTAAGCTATCTCATGTGTACAAGTGACCATAGGGGAATCAAAAGGGTCCTAAGTGTTGAGGACTTCCTGTAGAAAAGCCTGAGAGCCTAGAGGATAGGCCTATGGACAGCTGATAATGATGTCTGCCCATCTTAATGAGAAGTTGGGAAAGAAGTCAGGGTGTCCCAGGAACTACCGGACAAAAGAACAGTGATTCTCAAATTTAAATTGCATGCTAATCACCTAGGGATGGAGGGGTGGGTCTTATTAAAATGCAGATTCTGAGTGGGTAGCTCCTGCATGGAGCTTGAGCTTCTGTACTTCTAACTCGCTTCTGAGTGATGCTGATGCTCCTGTCCATGAAGCACACTTTGACTGCTCAAGGATCAGACCAGTGGTTCCCAAACCTGCTCTGCAACAGAATCATTTAGAAGGGTTTTTTAAAAATCCAGATTCCTGAGCTCCAGCCCTCACGATTCCAATTCAGGAGGTCTGAGAAGGGGCCTGGGAATCTGAGCTTTGTAAGCTTCCCTAGCATTGTGAGGCAGCTGGCCTTCTGCGTAGTCTAGAGTCATGGTTAAGATTACCTCTGAGTTTGGAATTCAGACCAACTATTTACCAAGTGATCAACTCCCTAAATCTTCATTTTCCCATCTGTAAAATGGGATCATATTGTACCTCCCTCAGAGACTCACTATAAGGAATAAATGAAATGATGTCTGCTAAGCATTCACCCGGAGCTTAGTAACACAGTAAGCACTTCCCAGATATTAACTACCAGCATGATTCTTTTTTTTTTTTGAGACAGAGCCTCAAGCTATCCCCCTGGGTAGAGTGCTGTGGCATCTCAGCTCACAGCAACCTCCAACTCCTGGGCTAAAGCGAGTCTCCTGCCTCACCCTCCTAAGTAGCTGGGACCACAGGCACCCGCCACAACACTCAGCTATTTTTTTTTTTTTTTGGTTGCAGCCGTCATTGTTTGGCGGGCCCGGGCTGGATTCGAACCTGCCACCTTAGGTA
>CAUYQV010046357.1:0-11670 GCA_963574575.1 Galagoides demidoff
AGCAACCTCCAACTCCTGGGCTCAAGCGAGTCTCCTGCCTCCGCCTCCCAAGTAGCTGGGACCACAGGCGCCCGCCACAACGCCCGGCCATTTTTTGGTTGCAGCCATCATTGTTGTTTGGTGGGCCCAGGCTGGGAATTCGAACCCACCACCTTAGGTGTACGTGGCTGGCGCCTTAGCCGATTGAGCCACAGGCGCTGAGCCTTG
Source organism: Galagoides demidoff (assembly GCA_963574575.1). NCBI lineage: Eukaryota > Metazoa > Chordata > Mammalia > Primates > Galagidae > Galagoides > Galagoides demidoff. The sequence continues at coordinate 208 of CAUYQV010046357.1, forward strand.
TTGCCTGATTTCTTAAAGTACCCTCCTGATTTCCTAGCACTGCTGTCTGATTTTGTTGGCCCACTACGTGGTTTCCTGAGTTCCTCATCTAACGTTTTTTTTCAATCTTGTCTGTCTGATTTGTTCACTTGCTGCCTGATTTTTAGGCTGCCTCTGCCTCGTCTTCCAGTTTGGGTTGGGGAGGGACTGACCCTACCTCTTTTTCTCTCTTACACCCCCCCCACAGAGGCCATGCCTTCTGGGAAGCGGGTGGAGAACAAAGTACGGGTGCCAGTCCGCTACTGCATGTTGGGGAGTCGTGACTCCGCCAGGTCAGATACACCTTGAGCCCCCTGCCCCAGCATGTCTAGAATGCTTGTCAGGGTCTGGGGAACCAGGCCTACAGCAGTCCTGAGGCTATGGGACCCTCTTGGCTCCTGCAGGAACCCTCACATCCTGGTGGAAGTAACATCCTTTGCAGCGGTCAACAAGTTCCAGCCATTCAATGTGGCAGTTTCCAGCAATGTGCTATTCCTGCTGGTGTGTGGTTAAGCCTCACCTTGTCCAGGGGCAGGGAGCACCTGGGAGGGAGTGGGTCCCCAGAATATCAACTTCATAAGAGTGGGGACCTTGTCAGCTTTGTTTTTGATAAACCACAGGTACTCAAGAAATGTTCAAAGGGTGGGGGTGGGCCAGCCCTTGCATTGGGGCAGAGGCCTCAGCCTGAGCCAGTCTCCCACCATCCCTCCCCTTCTCAGGACTTCCACAGCCACCTGACTCGGAGCGAGGTCGTGGGTTACCTGGGGGGCCGCTGGGACACCAACAGCCAGAGTGGGTATCTGGGCTGGGTTGGCAGGGAGGTGTTTGGGGTCAGAGCCCATGGCCACTTCTTCCCTGCAGTGCTCACTGTGTTGCGAGCCTTCCCCTGTCGTAGCCGGCTTGGGGACACCGACACTGCAGCTGCCATTGAGGAGGAGGTAAGGGGTTGCCAAAGAGGTGTCTTTCTGGGGAAGGATGGGGAGGAACACAGCTATTCCTCTATGATATTTACTGAAGGGATAGCTATGTTGCCCCTGGGGGCTGGCATAGTGTCAGTACCCTGCAAGTGTACAGGTGGATGTGAGTACCTGTCCCTGTGCCTGGGACTCCAGGTTTAAGGGCACTGATTTTGGGTCACTGTGTCTTGGACTCACTCCTTGTAAACTTTGCCAGCCCTTCCCCTCTTAGGGCCTCCGGTTCCTCATGGGTAAAATTTGAGGCTTAAATGAAGCTCTGCCCCATGCCTGGCACTTTAAAAAGGCTCAGTAAATGCCAGCTGCCATTGTTATTCATGTTTTTATAATGGTACTTAGCATATGTCTGGCACTGTGCTCAGCATTGTCACAGTGTTGTTGGGGGCAGATGAGTGAGTGTTGATTCAGTAATCTGTGTCTACCTCTCCATTTCCTTTTGCTTCTACTTGTTCAGGAAATACAGGAATGTCCCCTCCTGCTCACATATGCAAAAGTCCCTCTACTGACAAGCGCCTACTGCGTGTCAGCCCATGCTCCATGAGCTGGTGATATGACATAGCAGTGAACAAAATTATTTTCTTGGCTCGGCGCCTGTGGCTTAAGCGGCTAAGGCGCCAGCCACATACACCTGAGCTGGCAGGTTTGAATCCAGCCTGGGCCCGCCAAACAACGATGGCTGCAACCAAAAAATAGCTGGGCGTTGTGGCGGGCGCCTGTAGTCCCAGCTATTTGGGAGGCAGAGGCAGGAGACTCGCTTGAGTCCAGGAGTTGGAGGTTGCTATGAGTTGTGATGCCACAGCACTCTACCCAGGGTAACAGCTTGAGGCTCTGTCTCCAAAAAAAAATTATTTTCTTGCCCTCCTTGCTTAGTGGCACATGCATCTTTTTTATAGATTTATTTGTGGGTTGTTCCTCCACCTTGCCCTGGACTTGGTGACAGTGGGGCAGGATCCCCAGGTACACAGCATGTACTCTACGGGTTGGTGCCAGTTCACTAGGCTGGTCAAGCCCCCCACCCCCAGCCACATCTCTGTCCCCAGATTTACCAGAGCCTGTTCCTGCGTGGCCTGTCCCTGGTGGGCTGGTACCACAGCCACCCACATAGCCCAGCACTGCCCTCGCTGCAAGACATAGACACCCAGATGGACTACCAGCTGCGGCTGCAGGGCTCCAGCAATGGCTTCCAGCCCTGCCTCGCCCTGCTCTGCTGTGAGACCCACTTGCGCATGGGGCTGTGGGGGCGGGAGCTGGGCAGCAGAGCCCCATAGGCCCAGGACTCTTTCTTCCTCTCCTCCGCCAGCCCCTTACTACTCTGGCAACCCAGGCCCTGAGTCCAAGATTGCACCCTTCTGGGTGATGCCACCTCCCGAGGTAGGTGGGGCTGCTTGGGGGAGGCTGGGGGTAAAGGGTGCCAAGGCAGGAGGGACTCTGGTTCCAGGTTCTGTGGGACCTCAGTTGCTCCCATCTGTGAAATGGGACCACAGCTATTGTTCTGAGGCTTCATTGAGGGCCTGGGTGCAGAGCCTCCATGTAGCTTGTTATATTACCAGGATGGCTTCCTTCTGGAACCTGTTTTCAACCCATGTCAGCCATGGGGTCAGAGGTCAGCTTTGGAAAAAAATCTCAAGGCCCTGGCTTCTTCTGGCCTCTACTGTCAGAAGGGTCACCCCTGCTACACTGCTGGGTTCTACTAGTGGTCCCATGTCACCCTAAACCACTGATCCCAGGGAAGAGCCCCATGGGATGTGGATTCTGACTCCCAGACTAGGGTGCTTCCCTCATTCCCTTCACCATGGCCTGGGGACCTGGATGTTGGGGAGGCCTCTCTGACCAGCTTGTGTTCCTGTTAGCAAAGGCCAAGTGACTATGGCATCCCCATGGATGTGGAGATGGGCTACGTCCAGGACAGCTTCCTGACCAATGACATCATGCATGAGATGGTGAGCTCACTCCTGGTGGGATAGGCAAGGCTAGGGCAGCCAGCCTGTGTTAAGCTTCTCTTCCCTCACTCTAGAGCCCCCATCTACCCATCCAGGTTATACCTAAATGAACATACAGCAGAATCTCTGTAATTTGACCACCCAAGGGACTGTAACTAACTGGTCAATATGTGGAAGTGGTCAACATAAGGAACTAGGCTCACTGTACTGACATATACAGGTGGTGCATGTCTGGTCTATGAAAATGAGGTCAACTTGAGATGGTCAGCTGTGGAGGTTCTAGTGTACTTTATTTTTTTAAGAGACAAGAGTCTCACTTTATCGCCCTCGGTGGAGTGCTGTGGTGTCACAGCTCACAGCAACCTCCAACTCCTGGGCTTAGGCAATTCTCTTGCCTCAGCCTCCCAAGTAGCTGGGACTACAGGCCCTGCCACAATGCCTGGCTATTTTTTGTTGCAGTTTGGCTGGGGCTGGGTTTGAACCCGCCACCCTAAGTATATGGGGCCAGCGCCTTACCTACACCATAGGCGCCGCCCTCTAGTGTACTTTCAATAGCTGTGTTCAGTGTCCACTTAAAAAGCTAGTTCACTGAACCTGTAACCTTGTAGGTGTTGTTAATCAGGATGAGGCTAGACTTGGGACTCCCTTCAGACCTCAAGAGAACTTTTTCCATTGAGTGTGTGGCTAAGTGGGCTACCCCTGGACAATGCTGCTGCCTCTCCCTCCAGGAAGCCCTCCTCCTGAGTTCACTTTTGATATCTCCTGTGTGGTTTACTTACTGGTAACTTGGGTCCCATGTCCTTGCTGCATGAGCCTGGAAACCCTTTCAGGCCTGAACATTGTGGGTGAGGAGGGAGGAAGCCAGGGAGTCATCTGCCCCTATCCTGCAGATGCTACTGGTGGAATTCTACAAGGGTGCCCCTGATCTGGTGAGGTTCCAGGAGCCCTGGGACCAGGAGCACACCTACCTGGACAAGCTCAAGGTGAGATTTGTGTTCTGAAGGGCCCCAGTACACCCATGCAGCCTGAGACACAGTGACTATGATGACCCAACTCCATCTCACCCCATGGGAGCAGGAGGTGCAGGCTGGGATCTGATTTCACGTTGGAGCCTAATTCCTTGTCAAGGCTATACAAAGTCGAAGAGAAAAGCTGGCCTTGTGACTTGGCTTCTTTATAGCTGGCTGGCCTCAAAGCTGGGGGCCCTGTGCGTAAGGGCTCAGCCACTTTCTGAGTTATGTTTTCTTTATATTGATGCTTTACTCCACTGCATGGAAACACCTTCTTACATGGCTCACTCTGTTTAGACTTTTATGGGGCTGGTGACTGCTGATTGATGAAGCCCTGATATCCATGAGTGACTGAAACCCAGGCAGGGAGATGGCCAGAGCAGCATCTGGAATGTGCAACTACATACCCCCCAATACAGCACCTGACATTCTAAAATAAGCCAGCTAGTCCTCCAGTTATGCAGTGTCCCCTTGATGGGAAGTAGGCTGTGTTTTAGGCATACCACCCTCTACCTTGGCTTGGGCAGACCTTGCTCTGTCAGGCTGCTATGTGTGGACAGTGGCCTCTGAAGGGCAGGACCTTAGGGCACAGACCTAAGGCGCCTGCCCTTGATTGTTTCAGATCTCCTTGGCCAGCAGGATGCCCAAGGACCAGGGTCTGTGCCATGCAATGGAGCAGGTTTATGGGGCCCTCAAGCAGGGGAGCTGAGGGCCTGCCTTCCCCATGGCCCCCAGTGGCTCCAAGACTTCATCTGTTACTGTCTCACTCTGAGTGATTTAGTAGAGTTTCAAGCTCAGATAATAAAGGAACAAAAGCAGCAACCAGCTGGCAAGGTTGTCTCCCTGGGTGGGGTGAAGGTCATTCTTGTTCCCTTGCTTCTGTGGCAGGGCATTTGCCCTGCAGGCATAGGGACCTCCTGTCCAGCTGCTCCCTTGGGCCTGACCTTTAGTCCTAGTACCGAAAACAGTTGAGTGGCCCCAAGCTAGCCCTATACCCTTGGGCTGTGCAGCACCCATGGGGAGAACCTGGGATGCAGGAAGGTGCATTTGCAGACAGGGCAGGGATCCTACTGGTGCCCAGACTTTACTGGGGTAACCCCTAGGGAAGGCTGTGGGTGGTTATACATGGGTACACACCCTGTATTGAGACAAGGTCAGGGCTGTAGAAAGAGACATTTAATACTTTTAAAAAAAAAATTTGAGTACATGTACATTTTGATTTACCCTAGACCCTGGCCAAGACTGTACTGCTCATCTTGGCTAAGGCATGGTGAGGATGGGGACTCAGAGGAATGTGAGTGTGGCCAGCCCCAAAAGTCTTCCCCCACCCGGTTTATTCAGCCAATTTTCAGGTGAGGCCACAGGGGAAGTAGATGCTGGGACAGGCAGTCTTAATTCAGGACTGCCTGGCTTGGCCTAGAGGAGATACTAGGGATGGCACAGGCTTAGGAAGGGCCCAGCAGCCAGAAGTCTAGAACGTTCTGTCATCAGAGCCTTTGTGCTTGACCTAAGGTATGTGTGGTGGGAGGGGCTGGGGGGGGCGCCATGGTCCTATATGAGGTGTGTTGGGGGAATGTGGGTACAGCTGGTGGTGGCAGCTTATGCCAGAGCATGAAACACCTCTGCGTGCTCTGCTGGGGGCAGTTAAAAAGCTGGAAAGACACTTGGCTTTGTGGGGATAGGAGGAAACTGAGGCCACTGGGGGAAGACATGTCCTTGGGTAGGCTAGGCCCTGGGGACCTTGTTGGCCTCTATCCCCACCTGCAAACTAAGAGCAGACCAGGGAGTGGTGAGGCCCTTCCCCCTCACTTTGAGGGGGACATAGCAAATGTGCAAGGCTGGGGGTTAGCCTGGGCCCCACAGGGCCTAGAGAACCCTGGAGTAGGGGCCAAGGCCCATTGCCAGCAACGGGCTAGGAAACGTTGGAAAAATAGGCTGGGGAATCTCAGCCAGGGGTTAGGCCATAGACACCTGAGAGCAAGCCTGCAGGGTAGGCCCCAGGGCAGTCAGGACGGAGGTGGGGGAGGGGTCCACCCTGGAGAACTATTAGTGTTTCTGAGAGCACCTTAGTGTGAGCAGGAAGGAGGCCACTCACCCCCACAGAGTAGGGAGGGAGCCACCACCCCAGCACAGAGAGTGAACACTGGTGTAAATGGGCCCCACCCAGGTGCTGGGGCCCTGCTCAGGAAGTACCCAGGGGCTGGGGTAGCCCCTCCAGGCTCAGATGCTGCCCCGGCCACAGGGCCCAACCAAGTGGAATGCAGGAGGCCAGGTGGTCAACAGCTGGGGCAGGAATGCTGGCAGGTCACTGAGGCAGGGGCACCAGCACCTCCACATAGCTGAGGGGGAAGAAGCCTGACTGGCCGTCCAGCATTCCCTCGTACCAGTTCTCGTCGATCTGGTTGGTCAGCGTGATGACATCACCCTCACGGAAGCCTAGCTCCCCGTCATTCTCTGGCTCGAAGTCATATAGTGCCTTGCAGCTTGGCTGGTCCAGGGGGGCTGGGAGGATATGAAGGGCATTATCTGTCACAGGGCACTATACTTGATCTCAGTTCACACCTGCTGTGGCCCCTAGACCACCTTGTAGGGTGAGGGCCACCCCGTGGTCCTACCAATTTGCAACTTCTACCCCTACTGCTATCTAGGGTTGTCAGGAAGGAGGAGTATGGAAGAGGTTTTGTGAGTAGGCACCAAAGCTGCTGGGGGTGGGGAGGTGCCAGGAGATGCCCAGTGCCACCAAGCTGAGAATGGACAGATGCCCTCAGCCTCCTGTTTTTTTGCAGCAAGGCCAGGCCCAGGGGGTGGAGCTTATGCCTGTGCCACCCACTGCTGCCAAGGCAGATGGCCCACCACCTTGAAGGGAGGAGGAAGGCCTCTCCAGAACAGACTAGAGGCCACCACTGCAAACTGAAGCTGGCCTTAATGTAGTTAAGTGAGCGAGGGCAAGCTGGCCTTAGTGTAGTTAAGTGAGTGAGGGCCTGGGCCTCTGGGGACACTCACGCATAGTCCTGCTGGGGGTCCGGATGGGCTTGTCAGAAGATCGGAAAGATGATGAAGCTGCTTGTAAACAAAATGTGAAGGCCCACTGAGTATAGTGGGTGGAGGCTGATGCCCTCCCCTGCCTGGCCCTTGTCTGGAGGGGTTGGCAGGCTGGGGCTGCCCCAAGGGGCCTGGCTCTCAAAAGACCCTGGACGATGCCACCTTTGGCTATCCCCCACTTCACTGGTGTTCCACCTTCAGGAAACAACCCATTACCTGTGATCTTGGGGGCTGTGGCACAAGGGAAGCCCCCATTGGACTGCTCAGGCTCTCCAAGGTCAAAGGATTCCCGGGGCTTAGGCTTGTATTCCCGCTTGGGGCGTGAAGAAGCTTCCCGCATCCTGAGAAGGAAGAGCCATGAGTAGCCCCAAGCACTGGAGTATCAAGGCCAAGGGACATCCCCTGACCTGTGTCTATGATGCTGCCCAAGGACTTGGCCTGGTCCTGTGGGAAAGGCTCATCAAGGGGATGCAATACCCAGGACTCTTGGGCCAGGGCTGGATCATCATGATCCCTCTGCCTTGTGTACTCCTGAGACTTCCGAGTGGCTGAGTTTTGCCTAAGGCACATATCTGCCAACACGTGGCACAAACCCCAAAACTCCCTCAACAGCCCAGATTAGGTGCCCAACAAGGCAGGTTCTGGACTCTGACTGTTAAGACTGTGTTCTGGGGGGGGAGCCCAGAAGTGTGGCCAGGAAGGGGACAAGGAAGTGGTCATGGGTCAGCAATTAGGGCAGAGCTGCCAAAACTCTCAGGCTCAGTGTTGGTCCTGAGCTCCGAAATGCCTCTGAATGCTCGGTCCTCAGGCTACTCTAGCCCACTCCTTGGGCCAGGACAAGCCCAGGAAGATCAGGCCCCACCTGGGGCCCTGAGCCCAACAGAAGCAGCCTGGGGCAGAAAACTAGGGCTGGCCATGGAGAGGCAAGGTGCTGCACACTTCTGCCGGCAGAAGGTGCACAGTGGCCCCAGGATCCCATGCCGGAAGGAGGACCCTGGTCACTGGGACTGTCTGGATTTCACAGTGGAGCCCACCAGGGCCAGGGCTCACCTGCGCTTAAGCTTGTCAGCCAGCTCATCAAGGATCTGCACAGCCTGTCGGTGATAATCCAGCTGGGCGTCGACCAGGGCTGAGAGCTGGCTCACCTGCTCAATCTGCAGGGATCAGTCAGGGCTGAGGGACTGCTGCAGCTGTGCCTCTCCCACACCCTCCGTGACATTTGCATTGTGCCCCCACCCTGCCTACCGCAGTGGACAGTCACTGCTGCCTTCTGTTTCTTTAATGCCCTGCACATGCAGGGGGTGACCAGCACCCCTGCTGCCCACCCAGGCCCGACAACGCACGTCAGTCTCCAGGAGGTTGTGCATGCTAGTCTCCGCCACCTCCTTGGATTCCTCAAACTTGTCCAGGGCCTGACGTAGCTCTTCATCAGGGATGCGGCCCTGCCGCTTCTTCTTATAGTCGAAGTCCAGGCGGCGGCCCTCCAGTTTCTTTAGGTGGTGCTGAGGGTGGCGGGGTAGGTCACACCAGTAGGAACTGGGAGGCCTCCTCCTTCACTACTGGTGACCCTGCCCTGTCAAAGGGGACCCCAAGGGCCTCTCCCCAGGGAGAGTCAGGCAGTACCTGGATCTCCTTCAGGTCTTTCTCACATAGGCTCTGCAGAGGGTCGATGAAGTTCTGTTTGACCTCTATGTCCAAGGAGTCCTTAACCTCGGCCAGGCGCTTCATGGACTCCCCAGCATCCAGCAGGGCATCTCCTGCCAAGAAGGGGTGGGGGAAGCCATCATGGGAGGTCTTGGCCTCAGGGACTGAGATCCTCCCCAGGAATTCAGTGCAATACAAAAGACACCAAAATCCTGAAGCTGGGTGTTAAACAAGCTACCCTCCCTATACTGTTAGGAGGGACCCTGAATTGGCTGAAGGGGGTGGGAGGGATAAGTCTTCCCCTGATAATGTTGGGGAGATACAGGTGGCTTTCTCTGGAGCCTCAGTTGCCCTTGCTCAGGAGAAACAGCTGCAAGAGGGGGGTGCACTCCACCACTGACCCTTGTGACCCTTTCCCACCTGCTGCCCTCTCCCTGTGTCCACCTCCTTTGTCATGATCCATTGGTGCAGGGCTCCCTCACCACACACACAGACAGGAAGGCTGTGTGGTCCACACCAGCAACATAAGACAGTGCCTTGGACCTGGATTCACGTGGTATCACTGCCCTGCCCTGTCCTTGTGGGTATGGGGGTGTGGGCTTCAGGGAGTGGAGTGGGGCATGGGGGAATTTGACCCTACTCACCGAAGTTGGACTCGCCACCCAGCTCCTTGCCATGGCGGATCATGCACTCGCCCAGGAGGCCCTCGGGCTGTGGGTAGCCAGGACTTTTCACCTGGCCCCGGATCTTGGACACAGTGTTGAGCATGGTCAGCTTGGCCCGTGAAGCTGGAAAAGGATGGGCAGGGTGAGCATGGCTGCTGCTGGAGGGGTGACAAGGCCTGTGTTCTGCTGGCATTGCTGGGCTGCCTGCCCTACCCTGTACCAGAGTATTTCTAAAGTGTACCCTTGGCCCAGTGGCCCTTTTATTTCATGATTGCTGGCAGGCCATGCTTCTACAAGCATGTCTCCCAAGGAGGTCCCCAGAGGTTCCTTGTTCCTAAACTGCTGACCCATCCCGCTAGTGCTCTTCACCATAGAACAAGGCCACTCTCCCTCATCTGGTGTCCAACAGACATGTGTATCTGTGCATAGGTGTCAGGAGGTCCAATGACCCACTGTGGACCTCATCCCTCTTAAGGGGGGTGAGGAGCTGTGTTCCTTTCCCTGCGCACTCAGGTCTGTCCCAGGCATGGGCTGAGAGTGGACACTGACGGTTTAAAGCCTATTCCATGTCCACTGTTTCCTGCCTAGGAACCTGCACTAGGGTTTTCCTCAGGGGAAGTCCTACTCCCTCTCAACCCAAGAGAAACAGCCCCACACACCAAGGGTAGAAACTCAGCTCAAGGCAGGTGAGTCAGTTGAGGGAATGATGTTCTTCTCTGCTACAGGAGTGAGTTAAAGCTAGGATTACCTCAAGGAATAAATTGGCCTAAGAGCAAAGGCATCACAGAAGGAGCTGAGTTGCCACCTGAAATGGAAAGGGCTCAAAGGTCCCTGCATCTAGGCATGCCTGAAGTCTGCCTACCCATGGGAATTCTAGTTCTGTTAGCCCACATGTTCCCTCTTCATGCTCTGGTAACCAGAATATTCCTGACTGACACAGAAACCATAGCAGTCAGGGCAAACCCCCTCTGGCACCCTTACCTGGGTTGGGCTGCAGGTACTCGATAGTTCTGGCCAATACTTCTGTCACGGCCTTGCTGGTGACATCCACCTTCTGTGAAGAGAAGCAGCATGTGTGGCTTCAGTCTGCAGGATGCCCAAGGTCACACCAGGACGCAAAGTCCCTCAGCTTCTCACCCCTTCTGCATGCTTCAGAGAGGCACCCAAGCTCCCTGTCCTTAGCTCAGATATGCTGCTTGCCCAGGGCTAGGGCAGAGGCTGATACCTGTCTCTCCCCTGGCTGGGAGACCCCACCCATCACAGCTCCCTCACACCACTGATGCTATGGCTGGGTAGAAGAGCTGCCTCTAGGAGGCACTGCTGAGCAGTGCTGTCACACGGAATACACGGCCCCCTTCTTACCTTCTCCATCTCTTTAAAGTCATCATCCAGCTTGGTCCCTTCGGCCCCTCCAACCTTCTCACTGACCAGCTGGAGGACAGAAGGAGGGAGACTACATGAGACCCAGAGGAGAAGGAGGTGGCCTCAGATGTTTTCCAGCCAAATCCATTGCCAGCAGGGGGAGACAGAGTGGCCAGGACGCCTACTATAGCCTCCTGCTTCACCCTGTCTAGTAGCTGGGACTACAGGCACTTGCTACAAAGCCCAGCTTTTAGTAGAGATGGGGTCTCACTCTTGGTCAGGCTGGTCTCCAATTCCTGAGCTCAAGCAATCCATCAGGGGAGACCCACAATGAATGCTGGCCTCCTAGAATGCTAGCATGAGCCACTGCATCTGGCCTATTAACATACTTTGGATGAAATCTGAAAGCTGCCTGAGGAGTGGGTACTTTGGATTTACAGGGGCAGAGGTAGCCAGAGCACGCTTAGAACTGGGCTCCCAGGCTCGGTGCCTGTGACTCAAGCGGCTAAGACGCCAGCCACATACACCTAAGGTGGTGGGTTCAAATCCCTAGCCTGGGCCCACCAAACAACAATGATGGCTGCAACGAAGAAACGGCTGGGCGTTGTGGCGGGCGCCTGTGGTCCCAGCTACTTGGGAGGCGGAGGCAGGAGACTCGCTTGAGCCCAGGAGTTGGAGGTTGCTGTGAGCTGTGATGCCATGGCACTCTACCCAGGGGGATAGCTTGAGGCACCGTCTCAAAAAAAAAAAGAACTGGGCTCCCAAAGGTCTCTCATTCTGCTTACTAGGCCTGGAGTGTGAATTGCTG
>CAUYQV010046359.1:0-13850 GCA_963574575.1 Galagoides demidoff
TTATTAGTGTACCACTCAATCTTAAAAAAAGAAAAAAAAAAAAAGGAAAAAAAAGCAGCTCCAAAGATAGTCTTATACCATTCTTTAAAAAAGGAAACTGTTCCTTTTAACTTTACACCCACCCCACACCCCAATTTCAAAGCACATCATTTAATTGTCTTGGTCATGGACATTTCCAAGATGAGATTTTATATTTCGTTCCCATAGCTTCTGGTTATCAGAAAATCCATGCTTTCCTTTATTGAATGAGTTTGGTCCAGCTGATGTTGGTGTATCCCTGTGTTAAAAGAAAGAAAATTTATTTACAATGTTGTATAAAAAGCCGCATGGGCTACCTTTTTAACTCTTCCTTTTTTTTTTGAGACAGAGTCTCAAGCTGTCACCCTGGGTAGAGTCCTGTGGCATCACAGCTCACAGCAACTTCCAACTCCTGGGTTCAAGCGAGTCTCCTGCCTCCACCTCCCAAGTAACTGGGACCACAGGCGCCCACCACAACGCCCGGCCATTTTTTTTTTGGTTGCAGCCATCATTGTTGTTTGGCGGGCCCAGGCTGGGGATTCGAACCCGCCACCTTAGGTGTACGTGGCTGGCGCCTTAGCCGATTGAGCCACAGGCCCTGAGCCGCAAATACATCTTTATATATGCCACAAACTGTCTCCCAAATTAGGAGAATATTTGCCTTACATGTCTGGATCTCCTAGGTTATGTGGGCAATACATGCTCAGTAAATATCTATAGAATAAGTAGCCAGGGCTGGACCAAATAGGGGATTAATCTTGACAAGTAAAGAAACTGCTCATTGCTGCCACTGACAAGATCTTTAAGTATGTTACATTTCTTAGCAATGAACACTAGAAGTTGGACAAAATGTCTATCTTTTTCAGATTTCTAAAGGGTCAACAGTTCCTCGAGAGTCCCTCTGACACAGCCCTACTAATCTTCTAGGCTGGCCACAGAGATGACCCACATGTTATCATCATTCTTCCCTCTTCTCTTGAGCCTCATTCTCCTCCTTTACAAAATGAAGGTACTGATACTTACACTACAGGGTATTGAGAGAACATAATGAAATACTGTACACAAGTACCTAGACCAGGAACTAATACATGACAGATACTCAATAGATGTTATTTTTCCCTGCTGTGGATGGAGAATAACAAAGTAGAATAAAAGGAAAAGGAATGGGGTACTTATTATTTTATGTGAGGTAGCCAGGGAAAATCTCTCTATCAAGGTAACATTTAAAAGGTGTGAGAAAGCCACACAGCCATCTGTGTACAGAGCATTCCAGGTGAAGAAGAGAAGATCAACTGCAAAGACCCTCAGGCATGAGTGCTTGGTTTGCTTGAGGAACAGCTGGGCTGTCAACATGACTAGAACATACTGGGTGCAGAAGAGCAGTAGAAACTGAGGTCAGAGACCTGAGGGTATGGGGGTCAGGGGTGGGGCCAGATCTTTGTAAGCTATTGTTTAAAAACTCTGGCTTTGGGTGGCACCTGTGGCTCAGTGAGTAGGGCGCCGGCCCCATATACCGAGGGTGGTGGGTTCAAACCTGGCCCCAGCCAAACTGCAACAACAAAAACAAAAAACAAAAAACTCTGGCTTTAAGGAGGAGGGAGGACTGAAGGGGGAGGGAGAGGACAGAAGGGAAGAAGAGGCGAGGAGGAAGGGGGGAGCAGGAAGGAGGGAAGAAGATTAGTGTGTTCTCACCTAACCAACACAATGCAAGGGTATACAGCACACCTCCTGGGAGAGGTAAACAACTGTAACAGGGACCTTACCTAACAAGTGCAAATATTGCAACCTAATTGTTTGTACCCTCATATTAATCTGAAATTTAAGAAATAAAAATAAAAAAAGATTTTTGTTTCTTTCAAAAAAATAAAAACTCTAACTTTTACCCTAAGTAAGAGAAGCAGCCATCAGGTTTTCAACAGAGAACTGACATGATTACACCTGTGTTTTAAAACGATCATACTAGTTGATGTGCTGAACACAGGCTGGGAGTAGAAAGCAGAAACCAGAGAAACCAGTTAGAAGGCATTTCAATGAACTGAACTAGGGTGTAGTGGTAAAACAGAGTTATATGTTTGTGTATTTGGATGGTAAGGAAGATATGAACTGGTGATGGATTAGGTATGGAAGTGTAAGAAAAAGAGCCAAGAATAACACCCAAAATTCTGACATAAGCAACCTGAAAATCAAAGCTGTCATTTACCAGATGGGGAAGAGTGCAGAAAGAACAGGTTGGAGGTAAGGGAGGGTGGAATTCAGGAGTTTGTATTTGGTGATGTTATATTGGACATATGTATTTCACAGTCCTTGACATGCAGACCTACCTTAGTCTCAGCGAACTGCAAGTGCCTCCTGACTAGTCTGTGAATCACTACCACAGGCTGAACATTGGACTGCTGGCTCTGTGTTCTTCTTGAGCCAGATCATATACTTGGTATCTGACACCAAAGCTGAGAGAGCTGATGAAGATGGGACTTGAAGTCTGAAGCTGGTTAGAACTACTCTCATCAGCACTTGCCCTGCACTAAAAGACAGCTTTAACAGCCAACACCCAAAATTACCCTCTGAAATCATGACCACTTGTGATCGATCACAAAAGAAGTACTAGGATCCTCTGGTGCAACCCGTAGTCATACAGTTTCTCTTCTAACTCAACATCTTCCACAAAGTGTAAACAATTTGTTAGTTGTCCTCGGCCTCCCATACTACAAATCCCCATTATTTTTCCCTGCTGAGACTGGAAGTTTCATCCACGTTTTTGTTGGAAAGGCATAAAATAAGTATTCCTTTTGGGAAAAAGAAGTTCTCTCATCCCAAGATCCAGAAGTCATTACATGTATTCAAATAGTATGAATTTTTGATAAGTCAATGTCTAGAACCTTTATCTACTTGCAGAAATTTAACCAAAGGAACTATATGCTCAAATTCTGCTATAAGGAACAGATTCACTGTTTATAACAGTGAAAAAACTGGGACTATTTTCTTGGCAAAGTAAAGCAAAGATTGGTTAAAGAAATCTTGGTATATTTAAAAAAATAACTACTATGATTCCATACAAGAATACTTGTAAAATATTAAGCAAAAAAAGCAGATTATAAATAACATATATAATATAACCTCCAGTTTTACTGAAAATGAAAGTACATGTACCAATACTAGAAACTGATTATATAATCAGGAAAATAACAGTGATGTTACTACCTCTGGGTAGAGGGATTGTGGATGAATTCTTTTTTTTTTTTTATTTGTCTGTGTTTTCCAAATTATCTATAATGAACAAATACTCTTTTATACAAGAACAAGTACTTAAGATTTTATATTCAATACAAAATAGCTCATATTTGTCACATTTGGAATTCCATTTTTGCTGGCTTTTTAAATAAACATCTACCTATGTCCCTAGTATATACTTCATCTAGGTAAAAATACTTCCTCCTGAGAAGACATTTGTGGACTCCTCCCCAAAGGCCTCTCTAACAACTCTGCACAGAAGTCAGCCACAGTGTACCCCTGCCTCAGCACAGGAGACTCTGCTCCCCAGGTCTGTGGCTGCTACTTCCCCAGTTTAGTAACTGCTACGTGGGAAATGTGAAGCAGACTGACGCCCTACTCTCCACCTGGCTGGAGACCCAACTGTTAAGCAGAGACTAAGAGCTCCACAGTCCCCACCAGAGCAACAGGGAACGGGCTTTGTTTTCTATAAACAGACAGACAAGAAAAAAGTTCAGCTTAAAACACAGTCCTCAGAGGAAAGAAAATAGAAACCAGGCAGCGGGGAATGCTTCATATTCCTAAAAGCTTTTTTTGTAAGTTAACACACGGTGTCTGCTTCTCTCTAGTCACCTATTTATCACTCTCCTCCTCAGAGAAGGGAAAAAGCCCTGGCTGTTTTCCTAGTGCAGAGTTTTGTGGCTGGGGGGAAAGAGGAAGGGGGGAGGAAGGAGGGTGCTTTAAGCATGATGCAAACCATTTGGAGCTGAGTGAGAGCACTGCCAACACAAGCTGCACTATTTAAACAAGTGAGGAAATGATCGTATATACAACATGCCAGCAAGCGCACACACACACACACACCAAAGGAAGTCAAGAGGGCTTTTTTTTTTAGGACATAGAGCTGGATGTCAGCGGCTAAAAGGTCGATATTTTCCCTTAACACCCTTCTCAATGACTTAATCGTGTTCCGTTTGCACAGAAAACTTCCCAAGAATAAAAAAAGTCTGAAGAATTAAGAGGAGGGGTGAATGGGGAGGGATGTTTGGCCTGGGGCTGACCTTATCCGAGGTTTTCTCCACGTAGCAGGGGTCTTGAGGGGCGGCCAGCAAGGGGACAAAGCCTGAGAGAAGGCGATCCTCTTCCAGGATAAGAAGGGTGAGGTCATCGTCCGGGTCCTTGTACAGTGGTACCTCAGACTGATTCACTGCTGTCAGTATGTTACAGAAATCAGCCAGCGTCGACCACACATCCACAGCAACCCTGTGAGAAATAAAGTAAGAAAAGAAGAGTAGCTCTAAGGAGGGACCAGTAAAAGTATTCTCAGCACTTGTGAGCAGGAAGGTCTTGCAGCAAATGTTGCCTAGACTGGCATCATCCAGGAAATCATACCCCAAATGATAGAATATGAACTTGTGCCCATAACAGCAATTTGGGTGTGTGTGTATGCAAAGTTCAAATTGATTACAGGAAGATTTTAATCCTTACCAGAAAGGAAAAAGAATTTAGAGAATCAGCTGCCTAATGCAGGTTCTGTCACCTTTCCAGACAGTGTGCCTGAGATACTTATTCAAACACTCTAGACACCCAGTGCCTGAGGCTGCTCCCAGAATTCCCCCATTTCTGTCCAGCCAAATACATGCCACACAGACAGCAAATGAGCACCAGCCTTTCCTCCTTCAGACACAGCTAGTCCAATCATAGTGTAGAAAGAGTCAGGAGGGTTTTCTCCTACAATGCTTTAGAAATCCCTTCCCTATATGTAAGCAGGTAAAACAAACAAACAATCAAATACAGATCCAACAAAAACCTCACATCTTGCCTGCCAAGATCCTTCCAGGAAGGTAAAGCCTGTATGCGTTTTATTAGTGCTATCTTGGCCATCCTGCACCTTCTCCTTTCTCTCACTTATATAAGGTTAGGTATAGAGTGACCAGTCATTCTGGTTTGTCTGGGACTGTCCCAATTTTAACACTGAAAGTCAACTCATCCCCAGGAACTGCCTACCTCTGGATAAACCAGGATGGTTGCCCATCCTAATTACACATCACTAGATCCTGGCTGAACCTGAGAAGAAATCATGACACTGTAAAGTTTGGCTCTCCCACGCTGAAAATCTGGGGTAGAATTATAAAACAGGGGGTTCATTCATCTATTACCGTCATTTGTCAAAAATCGACTGTGATTCAGTTCAGACTCCTGCTTTGGTGATTGCTAAGGGTTCATAAGCCTCTCTTTCTTTCCTTCCCCTTCCTTCCTATGCCTGCCCAGGGACATCACAAATCGCAGTCAGATACAGGGCCTGCCAAGTTTATAGACTTGGCTTTCTTCTCCAGAGGGGTGCCTAACCAGGGAGTCTGGAATAGGCAAGAATGCTAAGTTTTACTCCAAAAGGAATAAGATGCATAGAGGAATTACAAAGAAAAGTTTCATAATTAGGTTGAAGAGGTGGAGTGACAAGAGACATAGGCAGAGAGTTATAAGAATTGTCCTGAAATCTCCCTGTAGAGTTACTGCACATGAGTTCTTAGGGAGGGGACTCAGATCAAAGCAGTTTATTTCTCCTAGAGAGTAGGTCCTCTAAAAAATGGCAAAAAGAGGGCACTTGGAGGACATGGCACAGAAGGTAATGTGGGGGAGAAAGCAGAGTCAAGGTATGAGAACTCCCTGACTGGCTCCAGGTGGAAGGAGGCTGCACTGGTTTATTTACTGTAATCACTGCACTAGGAAAAGGCAATGAAACGAAACATCTTGTTTTCAAGAGTATCCTGGGAACCAGCCGGAACATAGCCCCATTAATCATACAACGGCACATAATCAACACACGTGTACTGCAGAAGTAACTTGCTTCACAGGATTTACCCAGGAAAAAGAACATGTTTGGGAAGAATCACCGGAGGGATAAGAGTTTTCTAAAGCCTTTCTCTGCGCAGACACCAACAACCAGACTCATTCACAAAGCTCCATCTTTTGGCTCAGCTGGGTTTGGCTGTCAGAAATGTTTAAATATGGAAAAAAATAAACAGTTGCAACACGTTTCTGTGCAGAGATCTGCCTGAGCCCCTTTGTGATGTAATGGGAAACGCGGCATTCAGGCTACCAGCTGTAGAATAAACAGAACTTCGAGGGTTAAAAGGAACTGAACTTTCCACGACCCCATCTGCAGAGAAGAAAATAATAAGAGGAATGATGCACTGCCCCACAGCTCTGATAGTTTATCCTCTGGTCCCGGCTGCAGAGACAAGCACCGGATGTGATAGGGCTGCTCAGGGCCGCCTCCGAGGTTAGCGCTGCCCATGGGAGACGCACAGGGAGGCTCTTCCAGTTCCCCGCTTCCTCCCTCAATGCCCTGCTGGCCACTTGAGCCCACTGCCTGAGTCTGATCCCACAGCACTGGTGAGCTTGGCTAGCAGGCACTGCTAGGCTGCACAGCAACAATTTAGAAAATAAACAGGAAAGACGACAGTGAGAAGGAAGAAGGTGAAAAGTCTCCCAGCTGAATTCTTGGCGTGAGGGCACTGGTTGGTGCTGTGCAGGTCAAGGCTGCTGAGGACACAGTTGGGGGTGGTGTGGGGAGCAGCATCTCCCCAGCCAGAGAGAGGAGGCAGAAAATTACGCATGGCTGCCACAGTGGGAGGCCCCACATCCCTCTCTTATCCTCCCACCCCTACCATCTTGGATGCAAGATGAAGAAATATGTGGTACCATGTGGTTCTCATTACCATGCTCTCCTGTCCCCTAAGGCTCAGATAAACCAAAACTGACTCCTCCCAGACACTACTGGCCACCAACAGGGACCCCTACCCACATCTGCCTTTTGCCCATTACCATCCATTTTGTGCCAAAACCTTAAGAGTCACTACAAAAATAAGGTGGATGAGAGTCTCTACCTCAGTGTTGCTTCGTAAGACAGCAGCTTGTGCCAAAAGACATAGGAAGTACCCTGAATTCCCAACTCAGAAATATAAATAAAAGTGATCCAAGGGCCAAGCTAGACTGAACAGAACCAAAAGAATACACAAAATGATTCATTGAACGGTCACTTCTGTCCTGGTCAATTCAGACTGGTCTTACATTTGAACTCTGTTGGGAACAGCTACTTTCTTCTGGTATCTCTGTATTCACATTTCTTTTTTTTTTTTTTTTTGAGACAGAGCCTCAAGCTATCCCCCTGGGTAGAGTGCCATGGCATCACGGCTCATAGCAACCTCCAACTCCTGGGCTCAAGCGAGTCTCCTGCCTCTGCCTCCCAAGTAGCTGGGACTACAGGCGCCCGCCACAACGCCCGGCCATTTTTTGGTTGCAGCCATCATTGTTGTTTGGCGGGCCCGGGCTGGGGATTCGAACCCGTCACCCTAGGTGTACGTGGCTGGCGCCTTAGCCAATTGAGCCACAGGCACAGAGCCAGAAAATGGTATTTTAACATTGCATCCTAAGTGCTAGATGTGTCTCTTATCACTCGGTTGGTCATTGTTTCTAGGACTCTAGGCCTCATGATACTTCCACACAAATTTAGGGATATAGGGGTTTTTTATGTTGTTTATTACTTTCTTTTAAAATTTTTTATATTACATCTTTATTACAGTTGTATTTTCTTTATTCCACGCTGCAAATTCTAGTTCCTAAGGACACATGGGATGACAGAATTGGAAAACTTCATAATTACTCATATACTTTATTCAACACTGAACAAGTCACTATCAGAATACTAATATTAACTACCACTACAATCATAATTAGCAAGTACAATTTAAAAATAGCTTTTACATATGTACTCAGTATTCCTGCCCAATTCTATTTTTGAAGGTTTACTGTATCTACACTGCCTGAGGATATAGACATTACATGGGATAATCATTCTTTTTATTCTCATTAAGTCTTAGTTCCACAAGATAAAATTTAATGAGGATTTAGGGGCACCCATGCACTCAAAGGTTGGACCCTACAGTCACCCCACCATAATTTGGGTTGGCCAGATACTCATTTTATTACACTGGAGATGCGGACAACTTGAATTGGCTCCTCAAGGTTAGAGGGGTACATCAAGGGTCATGTAGGTTATTTCCACTATCTTTAGCACACTTAGCAGAGAAGGTCTGTATTATCAACATTATTATTGCTGTTATTTTAGTAACCAAGATTCCTGACCAGTACTGTGCCTTCATTCTAACAATGTGAGGGTCAGAAGGAAGGAATCCAATGGAATTCTTATAAGTAGATTTCAGAATTTCTAAAGGATAGGAATGTCAACAAGAGAACAAAAAAAAAGACATGCAGAGTCATTAACTAGGAAATAACATGTGTAATGAAATTAAGGAGAAACCAAATAAAAACAGAATCTTAAGCATCTCATCATAACATTATTATAATAACTAATCTTATACAATATGATAGACACAAAGCTAATGCCTTATCATAGCATCATCACATTTAATCCTTACAACAGTGCCATCCAGTAAGAACTATTTCCCACCATTTATAGGTGAGGAAACCGAGGCTTTGTGACTTTCAGTAAATGGGTCAATATCACACAGCCAGGGCTGGGACTTAAATCAGGTCTATCTGACTCCAGAATTGGAGCAAATTTGTAGTACCGATAATAATTACTACTTAATAAATGTCACTGGTAGATCAGACACTTTATACACATTGTTTTTATTCCTCACTGCAATCCTGAAAGGTAGCTTTTAACGATATTTATAGGATTGCCTTATTAACTATTAACAACATCTTGATGTAGAATTACATTCAAAAGCATGAAAGCTGATAGTAAATTCCCTTAAAAGCAAGTCATCTTTAGCATCTCTGTTTCTCCACCTGCTCCTTCTCCTGTGAGAATGGGCAGGAGGGGAGAGTGGATAAAGTGTGGATGTCAAGGCCAGACGGGCCTGGCTCCGACAGACTTGGGATCGTATTCCAACACAGATGGGAAAATAGCAACTACAGAGATCTTCGTGTGAGGGGTGCAATCAATTCTATAACTCCCTTGTAATGCCGTGGGTATCCACAGCAGCTTATTTGTCAGGCATCAGGGTGAGGCCTCAGGCCTCTAAAATGTAACAGAGAGGTTAGAAGAGAAAATGTAGACATAGGTAGTGTTAGAGAATTAATGTAATTCAAAGAAAGATCTGAACATTGTTCTTTGCAAAGAACAAACCTGAAAACCCTGAAGAATAAGCAACTTCCCCTAGAAAACTGAGTTTCTAGAATTAGGCAATATGACAGGGGAGACTTTCGTTATTTGGGGGGCGGGAAGGACATAATTCTACTGTTACACAACTGGTTCTCATTGTCTACGCGATGGTTTGAAGTTCTAGTTTGAAAATAATCCAAACGTTTGGCTTTTCTTCTTATCATTGTCTTCTTTGGAACACTTCATTTTTATTTACAGGGTTACCAGTGGCAAGGAAAGGGAGAAGATGGACTCATGTCTAGAAAGAAATTTTGGTCAACTATCTCATAAAAGAATAGCAAAGAGGATAAATCACTGGTTGAAATTAATTTTCTAGATTCCCTGAGTAATTTCATCACCCAGGATTACAAGAACACTTGGAGCCAGAAAGTGGATTCTGTCTGTTCATTGGTGGGACTTTTTTGACTAAGGTATTCACTACACAGAACTTCTTAGTCTACAGTTTGCTTCTTATCCAAAGCTTTATAATATAAAGATTAGAGCACACGCAGCCAGCCTCAAGGACCACTGGAACACAGGAAGAGGAGATGAGTACAGTTTTCCAGGGAGTAGACCAGAAATCTCCTTTACCTGTGCCTGATTCCATCACACATGCTGTAATTGATCGCCCCCCAAAAGTCACCCAAAATGCTACACTGGGGGAATTCCAGATAAAAACGAGCCTGTTCTTATTAGAATGAAGGCATAGTACTTATCAGAAATCTTGGTTACTGAAACAACAAGCAGTAACAATGTTGATAATATAGACACTCTATATTAAGTGTGCTAAAGATAACCAACAGTGGAAATAGCCATCGGGGATGTCCACCCTTTTTTCTTTTCTGTTGCACATTGGAAGAAGAAGAAAAAGTCAATGCATAATTTTCATGATAGCCAACCCCACGGATAAGCAAAAAATGTCCTCACAAAATCCACTTGTGCCCGATCACATTCCTGCATAATCCTTGATGTACCTACCTAACCTTGAGGCACAAAGTTCATAGTCAAGTGGTCTTCATCTCCAGTTATGGTAAAATGAGCATCTTGCCAGATTATGGTAGGGTGGCTGCAGAGTCCAACTCTTGATTTCATAAGGTTTCCAGAAAACACCTAATTTCAACCCTTTATCTTAGCAGGTTCCATGATATTTCCATGGACAACTCCTACTGCTGTTATCAAGACCTGGCCTAACTCGCTCCATCCACAGGATCAAGCAGGCCTCTGTTCAGTGGCCATTAAATCTACTCTCTAGAACCTGGAGACTGACTCTCCAGTTACAGCTGCCAGATACCCGTAGGGCCTGCCTGTTCATAGCCTGGTTCATTTAGTTTACAGGCCAACCTGGGACTTAATGTTTCTGAGAAATGCATGGACAGTAATGCCTGATTCGTTTGGTTTCAAGACTGACCTAGGACTTAATGTTCCTGGGAAATGTGTGAAAGTGGACATGGTGACCCTCAAGGGTCACCTCTCCTTGCTGCCTAGTCTCCAATTCTGACCAGTTACCTGACCAGGATATCAGTGCTGAAGCTAAAAGCAAAACTCAGCACACTTTCTGGAATTGCTGATTTCTAGTCTTGGGTCAAAGTACTCCAGACTTGAGGTTTTGGCTGCAACCTGATTCCCTCTTGCTGTGCTCCCTGTCTGCCTCTAATCTACCTCAGTGCCAAGTTTTCTGAAACTGTGATTAAGGCAACTGGGCCTCATGGACCTTGTGCCTTTCTGCTGGGCTGAGACTCTATCCAGAGCTAGTGCAGCACAGCAGGGGAAGACCTAGAGGTGGCTTCACCATGAAGCTTGCTCAGGGCACTTAAACGTCTGGGCCTTTCACACACACAGACCCTGTGAGTGCTGAGACTTGTAGAGTGTTCTAGGTGGGGAGAGAAAGCCAGGCTGTGATCAGAGATTATCTGCTGGTAAATTGTCTTCAGTGATCTTAAATGAATGGGCTATAAATCTCCAAGGCATTTGTATTTTGCTGTCATTTCTTCACTCCTTCTAAATGAATATTCATTTCCACACCTAAATTTGTATTTGTAATTTGTGTTCTTTTTATTAAGGAAGAACCCCTAAATTTTATAAGCTTCAAGCCCCACAAAATCCCATCTGTCCTTGGAAAGACACACTTCCATACCTCCTGCTCCAGAGACTGTGATTTAATTGATCTAGGCCGTGGATCTCAGTTGGGGGTGAGGGGTCAGTTTTCTCTCCAGGGGATAGATATTTAGCAATGTCTGAAAACATTTTTGGTTGTTGCAATTTAGGAGAACAATGGTTGCTATTGGCATCTAATGGAGAAAGGCCAGGAAAGCTGCTAAACATCTTATAATGCACAGGGAAGGCTTCCACAGCAAAGAATTCTCTGGTTCAAAATATCAACGGTCCCCCAGCTGAGTAGCCCTGATCTAGATCAGAGCTCTGAACATTAGCAGTTTTCAAAGTCTTTCCAGTTAATTTGAATACACAGCCCAGGTTTAGAATAACAGTTCTACGGAGGTACTCATCACTGATTTAAATGAATTAACTCATTTTGTTTTTGGAATAAGCTTATAAATATTATTACTGATCTCATTTTACAGACGAGTAAACTGAGGTACAAAATATTAAGAACTTTGTCCTGGGACTTAATCCTAGGGATTTAAACCCAGAGAGCTGGGCTCCAAAGCCTGAGCTATTGACAGTATAGTGCACCAGAACCTCTTTCACTGGCTTACATCATACATCTAGACATCTCTACCGGAGAAGGGAGGCAGAGTCCCGGCTGCGCACTTTTCTGCCTGCACCTATTACTTGGAAATAAAAAGAAGTAAGTACAGCTCAGGTTGGGGGAGAAGTAAAGAATCACTTTGACTTGTGTGCCCTCTAGTTGGGGGTGTGCCTATCTGTCCCAGTTTCTCAGATGTGTCTTTGTCCAGTTCAATTTTCTGGATGCAGTTTCTTAAAACGATAGTTCTATTTGGAAATGGTAGATCCATATGCAGGTAAAAGTTCTAACAAAGGTGCTTTGACCCATTAGACTGTAAATAAATAATTGTAATTGTTGTTGCCGTCACCAGCTCTGGGGCAATAATGGGCTCTGTGGCAATGAACCTTTTACAGGTGGCCGTCTCGACTTTGAAAGCCGTGCCAAACAGGTGACAGAAATTCTGACTTCCAGACTGAGGAAAGTCCTGCCAAATGGGAAGGATGCAAACAAGGACTGCAGCAAAAAGGCAAGAATGCACACCCTAAGATGATTCCCTCTTCATTCACGGCTCCAAAATGCTCAAGCAGAAACGGAAAGTAGTAGGATGTCGGAATTTCTTGGTTCAATTTCACAAAACTGAAAATGGAGAGGACGGTTTCTGCCTTCAGGGTAACAGACGTGGTGGGGATAAGACAAAGACACACGTATTTCTAAAACAAAGCAGACTGTGGAAAGAAGTTCCAGAAAGGGCTATGGAAATTCCTAGCTTGGAAGGGAAACTCAAGCCCCTCATGAAAACCGCAACTATGGCCAACTCTGATTGCAGCCTGTTGAGAACCCCCAGAAGATAATTTAGTCACACCATGCATGGACTTCTGATCTACAGAAACTGGGAGATAATAAGTTTGTACCATTTTGAACTGCTAAGTTTGTGGTAATTTCTTACACAGCAATAGAAAACCAATGTAATGAATTACATTAATTGATTTTTTTGAACACTATTTTATATTCCTGGGAAAAACCCTATTTGGTCATGATATGTTATCTTTTTATACATTATTGGATTTGATTTGCTAAAATCTTGGACAAAATTGTATATGTTCATGGGGAACATGGCTTGATGTTAAGGTGACCAGACATCCCGCTTTTGGCAGGACAGTCCTGATTTTGAACAATTTGTCCCGTGTCCCACGGCATTTTTAAAAAGTCCCAATTTTTGGAAAGAATGCATGACAAGCTAGGGAACAGCGGGAGAATGGGAAGGGAATATATGGCTGCTGAAAGGTTAATGTAACTCCATTTGGGAATGAAGTTAATGTAACTTCATTTGGAAATGAAAAGGCTAATGTAAAGTCCCTACTCCCCTCTTGGGCAAGGTTGCCCAAGTGGAATCAGTATCAGAAGGAGAAGGGCTCCCTCCCTTGCTTCTTAGGCAAGGACAATTAGCTTAGAAGGAGCCAAACTGTCTGGAACAAACAAGTAGGCCCTCCCGTCCCCAGAGTAAGGTGACCAGATGTCCCACTTCTGGTGGGACAGTCCTGATTTTTAACAATTTGTCCTGCATCCTGCAGCATTTTTAAAAAGCCCCAATTTTTGCAAAGAATGCATGACAAGCTAGGGAACATGGGAGAACAGGAAGGGAATATACGGTTTTCGGCTGCCATGTGGCTATTTCACCAGGATGTGCGTTTTATATTATTTTTGTTAATTTTATAATGTTAAACCTTAATAATAACAAATAATAGTTGAAAACTGATTATAGAGAAC
>CAUYQV010046360.1:0-22070 GCA_963574575.1 Galagoides demidoff
CACTTCTGGGGTACAGTGTGGGGTTTTCACATGCAATCTGAAATACTTCCATCAAACTGATCAACACAGCCTTCATGTCATTTTCTCAGTTATAGTTTTAAAACATTCTGGTTCTACTCTTAGAGAGTTTCACTTGTACCCCATGTTTCTTATTCTTATACACCCTTCTCTCCCATTTCTAACTGATTTATTGAAATATCCAGGTTATTTGTCTTGTAGAATGTCTTACGGTTTGGGTTTGGCTACTTTCTTCCTTGATGAGTCATTTAAGTTGTTCTTGTATAACCCATATTTCCTATAAACTGGGAGCTTGGTTAGATTGGATGCAGGTTCTGTGTGTGTGTGTGTGTGTGTGTATGCATGTATATACGTATATGCACACACCACTTAGGAGTGATACTGCTCCTAAGCCTGAAGTGGTAAAGGGAGAGATTATTTTTAGCAGGTAAGAGCTGGAGTGGTGGGAGATGGGCCACCCAAAGGGTATGTGGCCAAACGGAAAAGCAACCTGTCAACACAGCAGTGAGCCTGAGCTGGAGAGGGAGGAATAACCCTAATTTCTCCTTCCACTCCAGCCTTTATCAATTCTTTCTACTGGCTGAACTTAAGTGGATGAGAAGCTTTGTGAAGCAGCTCATTCAGGTTAGATTCCTGGCAAACAGAGCAGCCCAGGAAAGGGCAGAGAATGGAGCTGAGGAACTGATAGAGAATAATCAGCAGAGCATTCGTTGTTAATTATCACCTTATTCTATTACTTTATTAAGTAATGCAATGATGTTGATTATCTAATTCTATCATTTCTTCCATATTTCTTCTATAAAAGGATCTCTTTGTATCCATTATTTGGCAACTCTAAAAATATAATCTGTATGAAAAGGAAGAATAAATGCTTGATTCTTTCACTGAATTAATGTTCAGAGTAATTAGCAGATGTCTTAGCAACTTTCAGTGGTGATTTATAAGTCTCTATCAATATCATCATGAACTGATTTTTGTATTTTTTGTATGTGTCAACTATTGTTGTGGTTTTTATCCTTCCTGATTTTCAAACTGTCTCATCTCAGTTCAGTAGCAGTCCTTTCAGACTGGCTCTTGTGTCCTTCTGAGATAACTTCTTTAGTCTTTTGTAGCTTTCTTCCTTTCTATCTCAAGTTTATCTTGGACATTTCCTGTCCCAGAACTAAAGCAGCAATTTCTCTAAAAGGCTGTGATTCCTTCTGTGGCAATTGGTATTTAGAAAACTTAATTTTAGGTGCGAGGGGTGTTCATTGCTGTTGGGTTACCGTTGCCGTTAAAGTGAATAGAATTAGTAAATATATATATTTCTAAGAGAAAGAATGATGATTTTTTTCATTTCAAACTTTAGTTTGTGGATTTTTTTAACTTTGTATGCTTTTTTTCTTACACTGAGAATCTTAGTTCTAAGGGCAAAATTATTTCCTTTATTTTACAATATAATATTAATAGTTTCAAAATAATAACACTAGTGCTACTACTGGCTATAAGGCTACTGAATGCAACTTGACATTTCTCTGTGATTCTTTTTGTTTTTTGATTATATCCCATGAAAAGAATATTCAAAATAGAGTATTTTAGAGTTAATTGAAGTAAAGTTTTTCTATGTCTAGTTAAGCCACCAATTTGATATTTAGTTGGATTCATTTCTTTCAGTTAGTTTTCAATTTTGAAGTTATGACTATTCCTTTTTGACTTCATTTTGTTTTTTAATTTGTATGGTTTCAAAGTAAAAACTGTGTAACAAGTTATATTCTATTCCTGTTCCCTAGACCCTGTTCTTTATTTCCTTCATAGGAAACCATTTTAAAAAACAGTTTTAAATTAGACCTTCTGCTGTTTCTTTTCAAAAATGTAGAAAATATCTATATAAAAATCGTATTTACTTTCCCTTCTTTTGCACAATGGTATATTTACACTAAGAATACAATAACTATAAAACTTGAAAATAGCATGCAGCAAGCCATAATATTTTTTGCATGTTACTTTCATTGCTCAGCAATATATACCATGTTAATATTTATAGGTATTTCTTTTTACAGCTGCATTATATTGTGTTGTATGGATTTACCAAAGTTTATCCAACAAGGCTTCAATAATGGACATTTGAGTTGTTTCCGGTTTGTGCCTATGTTATTGGCATTTTGCCATGGATCTGTGGGTATAGTCTTAGAAGTGGTATTGCTGGATCAAATGTGCAAATGAAAATTTGTTAAGAATTTTGAATAATATCTCCAAAGGGGTTAAACCACGTTTTCATTTCTACCACCACTATAGAAGACTACCTATTTTCTCTTAAGCTTCCCAATATAGCATGTCATGATCTGGGTTTTTTTGTTTTGTTTTGTCTGATCTGAGGTAAGAAATGAATCTACATAGTAGTTTTAATTTGCATTTCTCATAAGCAAGATTGATCATCTTTTTGTTTCTGTAGCCTGCCTGCTTATACTTCTTTAAAAAAAAAATTTATTTTCTATTGGAGAATTGGTCTTCTCAACTTTTAGGAGGTCTTTATATATTAGGGAATTGCCTTTTGTCTGTGATTTGTCACAAATTCATTTTTCAGGTTGACATTTGTATTTTGCCTTTACATGTGGTGTTTTCTATTTTTTGCTCTTATTTTTGTCGTGGGAGTTTTTTGTTTTTTATGGGCAAATAGGGATTTTTTTGACCATTCCAGGATATAAAGAATTTAGCTCATATTTTCATTTGGTACTTGTATTAAAGACACTATCTTTAAAATATTTTTTATTGTGAGAATTCTAAGCACACAGATATATAGAGAACAGTGTAATGGACTCAATTTATTCATTATCAATACATGGCCTACCATTTTGTGAAGAGAAGAGGGTTGAGTGGTTGTGGCCACGTTGTCAACCTCCGGTAGCACTTAGTTTCTCCCATGTAAAACTGGGAGTAGGAGACTCAGAATCAAATCTCCTCCCTCCTGTGAGTCTTTTTTTTTTTTTATCTTTAGCTATATTTTTTCAGCTTTCTGAGGAACCTTATCATGAAATGCAATGGCTAGCAATGTCACCAACAAGATAGATTTTCACTCCACAAACTCCCATAGATTCACTGGGAATCTCAACACTTTGGTTGTCAAGAAGTCTAATGTGGAGGAATCTTCTTGAAATATGGCAAAATTGTGGGTCATTTTCTTTGCAAGGGCTTTGCCTTGATTCAGAATGTTAAGGAGAGAACTACCCTGTTACCCTGGTTGCTGTAGCAGCAGAAGGTTTTCTGGCCAAGTTTTGGATATTAACCTGGCTGCAAAGCCAAATGTGAATCAAGGAAAAGCAGGTGTGAAAAGATCTGCAGGGGAGCTATATGGCTCTTCATGTCACTCAGGCTGTGACTTTCAGTGGGATTCTTATGACAGGATGTACAGTTGCCAAGCACATGTTCCTTCTTCTCCTATTTCTTGGGTTGTGGTGCCCTTGAAATGCCAGCATGTGCCAACAGACACCTGACAAAGGGGTAAAAGTGGCTTCAATTGTAAGAGTGGGCAGTGAAGTTCTTCTTCCAAGTCTAGAAAGTTAAAAGGGGGATGGCCTTTTGGCCATTAAGAAGGAATTAGCCCAGATTTTTAAAAAAGTGGATTCTTTGTTGGAAAACCTGGAAAGAATTGAAGAAGAACAGAGTAACCAAGTAGTAGTAGACACGAAGAATAAGTCAGAAGAGGAGCAAAGCAGCAGCTCCTTGAAGAAAAATGAGACTAAAGTGAAGGTGAGGTATAAGGGGAGTGTGAGGATTCTGATAAGGTGGGGGACATATGGGATGATGATGATGATGATGATGAAGAGGGGTGACCAGCTAGAGTTGATCAAGGATGATGAAAAAAAAGATGAGGAAGGAAAGGATGACAGACATAGTACTAATGGCAAGGATGACTCTTAAGAACACAGTGATGTTTCAAAAATCTTATCTCACTGTTTCTTTACAACTAGGTGCTTGTCTAGATTAAAATTTTTACTTCACCTGATTCTCTCCCCTAGTGGAGCACATGCTCCCTATTTCCCCATCCTTATCCTTGCCATTAGTTCATACTGCAATGTGCCTAGTCCCATTTTCACTTCCTTTGATGCACCTACTAGTTTTGTTAAATCTTACCCTATAAATGTATTGCTTTTAATTTTGGTGCCTATTTATCACTTAATTAAAAGGATGTATTTTTTAAAAAATCTATACATGGTCTTGTTTTATCTATACCTCCATTCACTCTCCTATCCCATATCATTTTGAAGTAAATCTAAGATATCATCTGTAAGTATTTCAGTATGTAAATGGTCTTTAAATTGTATGCTAACCCCAACGAGAATGGCCCACATCACAAAATCTCAAAACTGCAGATGGTGGTGTGGATGCAGAGAGAAGGAAACACTTTTACACTGCTGGTGGGACTGCTAACTGATACAATCTCTTTGGAAGGAAGTAGGGAAAACACTCAAAGAACTCAAGCTAGACTTCCCATTTGATCCTGCAATCTCAATAACTAGGCATCAACCAGAAGGAAAACAGTCCTTTTACCATAAGGACAGTTGCACTAGACTGTTTATTGCAACTCAATTTACATTCACCAAAATGTGGAAAATAGCCTAAATGCCCACCAACCCAAGAATTGATTAACAAGCTGTGGTAAATGTATGCCATGGAATACTATTTAGCCATTAAAAAGATGAAGACTTTACATCCTTTGTATTAACTTGGATGGTATTGGAACACATTATTCTTAGTAAAGCATAACAAGAATGGAGAAGCAAGAATCCTATGTACTCAATTCTGATATGAGGACAATTAATGTTCTAGTACATGGTGGAGGGTGCGAGATGGGGAGAGCAGAGAGCTGGAAGGAGGAAAGGAGGTATAAGAAGGGAAGAGAAGAGAGGGAAGGGGCGATCTGGTGGGGGGGCACAGTGTGACACACCTTTTGGTGGCAGGACACAATTACAAGAGGGATTTTACCCAACAAATGCAATCATTGTAACATGGTTCTTTGTTCCCTCAATGAATCCCCAACAATAAAAAAAAAGTTTACATCAAAAGATTTAAATAAATTCTGAATTGTAATCAATCATATGCATGCTGAAGTATTTAGAAGGAAGTTTCCTAATGTCTGCAATTTCTTTTGAAAAACATCAGAAAATATGATTTATGGGTGGATATAGGATTAGGTAGACAGATGTCAGATAATATAAATGTTAATGTTAGCTTCTATAGTAGATACATGAGTGTTCATTGTAAAATTGTTTCAACATTTATGTCATTTCGGTCATGATCCTTTTTAACAATGAAAATATATTGCAGCACTACCACTGTTCTCAGGTCTCATTTAAGTCCTTTATATC
Organism: Galagoides demidoff; assembly: GCA_963574575.1. NCBI lineage: Eukaryota > Metazoa > Chordata > Mammalia > Primates > Galagidae > Galagoides > Galagoides demidoff. The sequence continues at coordinate 5,364 of CAUYQV010046360.1, forward strand.
TTTGTTTAATTTCTGTTTAGAGGATCTGTCCAGCTCTGTAAGAGGAGTGTTAAAGTCCCCTATTATTATGGTATGAGAGGATATCATATTGCTCAGACTGAGTAAGATCTGTTTTAAGAATCTGGGAGCATTTAAGTTGGGTGCACAAATATTTAGAATTGAAATATCTTCTTAGTGTATTTTTCCCATGACCAATATGAAGTGTCCTTCTATTTTTTTTTATTTTAGTTGCTTTAAATCCACTTGTATCTGAAAATAAGATTGCAACTTCTCTTTCCTTCTGAATTCCATTTGCCTGAAAAATTGTCTTCCAACATTTAACTCTGAGTTTTAATTTGTCTTTTAAAGCTAAGTGTGTTTTCTGCATGTAGCAAATGGATGGCTTATACTTTTTAATCCAATCAGCCAGCCTAGGTCTCATCAGTGGGGATTCAAGCATTAACATTTATTGAGATAATTGATAAGTGTGGTAGAGTTATATTCATCTTATTTTATGAAAGTCCATTACTTAGTTTTATCTTTTGAGTAATTGTGGAAGCGAGGTGTTGTCCTTTAGTTTCTGGGTGTTTAATTTACTTGTGGTTCATTGTGATGGTCAGTGTGTAGAATAGGTTTAAATATTTCCTGTAGAGCTAGCCTTGTTGTGGCAAACTTCCGCAATGTTTGCATATCAGTACATGATTTGATTTCTTCATCAATTTTAAAGCTTAGCTTAGCAAGATATAGAATTCTGAGCTGAAAATTGTTTTGTTAAGTAGATTAAAGGTAGATGACCATTGTCCTCTGGCTTGAAAAGTTTCATTAGATAAGTCTGCAGTCACCAGGGTGAATTTACCTCTGTAGGTTGATTGACTCTTACTCCTGGCATCTTGCAGAATCTATTCTTTTGTCTTGACTTTGGACAAATTCATCACAATGTGTCTTGGAGATGCTCTAATTGAATTGAGATGACCTGAGGTCCAATATCCCTCTCAAAGGAGTGTGTCAGGATCTTTGATGATATTTGGAAAATTTTCATTTATAATATTCTCTAGTATGACTTTCATTTATAAGGTTCTGTAGTATGCTGGGGAATTTTTCTTCCTCTTCTGGGATACCAATAACTCATGTGTTTGAATGCTTCATGAAGTCCCATAATTCTGTCAGTGAATGTTCTGCTTTCTCTCTTTTTTTTTCCTGCCTCTTTAATTATCTGAGTTATCTTAAAAGCTTTGTCCTCTACCTCTGAGATTCTTTCTTCTGCATGGTCTAATCTGTTATTGGTACTTTCTACTATATCTTCAAGTTCCCTAATTGACTGCTTCAATTCCTTCAACTCTGCCTTATCCTTTCTATATTCTTCATATCATTCATCTCTTATTTGACTCTCTTTTTGGATTTACTTTTGGTTATTTTCCACTTTCTTGGAAATTTTCTTCACTGCGTTCATCATCTGTATTTAAAATTCCCCTTCTGTCATTTTTAATATTTCCTTATAGTTTGAATCTCTGCAGTAACTACCTTATGGTCCCTTGGAGGGGTTGCTCTGGACTGCTTTTTCATGTTCCCAGTATTTTTCTGCTGTTTCTTACTCATGAATGTTTTCTTTTACCTGTTTCCTTGCCCTAATTTTCCTTTCACTTCCTCTTGCTCTTTAAGTTACTGTGCTTCTGACTTAAGTTTTTGATGAGTCTTTTTGGTACAGGACTAAAAGGATGAAAAGATTGAAGAACAAGAACAGAAAAAAGATTAAAAAAAACAAAGAGAAAGGAGAGGGTGTGAATAAAAGGGAATATTTACAAACAGAAGAAAGGCAGAGAAAGGAGATAAGAGTAATAAAGGTATGCAGTATGGTACCTTGACCCACACTTTAAAAAACCCCCAACCTCTGGGGGTTCTGGGTTGGGTATATCCCTTGAGGTCAGCAGCAGTTTGCCAGCCTGAGAAGACACAGTACTCCATCTCCACCAAATAGAGAAAAAAAAAAACAACAAAAATACTATAAATCAAATCAAAACAATCCAACAGAAAACCTTACATGATAAAATTGGGGGAAAAACCAAATAACAGGGTCAGAAACACTAGCAAAAATTAAGTTCTTATTATTAAAGAAGACAAAAATGGAAAATTATATTTACGCTAGAAAAATGCAGAAAGAAAGAAAAGAAAGAAAAATTTAGGGGGGAAAGTTGAAATTTAAAAAAAAGAAAAAAATCCAAAAACAAAGCAGTATAAATATCTTGCTGAATATTGTCTGGGCAACAGGTGATCTTTTGTGATATGAGATGCTAATCACAATGCTGATACAGCTGTATAAGATGGAGACTGGAGGACACTGCTGACTTTTTTGACCTCAAACCCCTCAAGGTTGAGAGCTTGAGTCTCTCCTCTGCCCATTTAAAAGACACTTCAAACTGCTAACCTTGGCTAAGCAGAGGCTTTCCAAGGAAAGCACGTGTCACTGGGATCGTTGCTGAAGTGGCTGCTCACATATCAGGTGCAACAAAACCAGCCTCACTGTATGCCCCTGAAGGCCAATGTTTCAAGGCAGCTTTCCTACTGCCAAACACTAAAAGCTCTGTTCTTCCCTTCTGTCTCAGTCCCGACCTTTGGTGCTGTTCACAATCACTAGATCACTCACCCAAGATCTCCCAGCATGGGCCTCACTCTGGGACCCTGATGAATAGAGTCTACAGGGCAGCTCTCCCACAGTGACTTTACACAGCTCACAGCTGAATAATGATAGCTCCATTCTGGCCTAGTGACTTAGTCCTGGACCCTTGACAATGCTTAAAGTCACCTCCACTCTCACCCAAGTTCTCCCAAGGTAATTTAACCAAATTCCCAAGTCCAACAAAAACAAAACAACCTCCAGAGAAGGCCTTCCCTGTCTACAATCTTGCCGTCATTGTAGGTACAGCCGTGGCAGCCGCCACGGCCTCAGACCTAAGGAACGCAATCACTTGCTACTTCTCCATGGCTTTTGTCCTCCTCCTAGGGTCCAGAAGTCTCTCACTGTCACCCTGAGTCCCAAAAGCTATGTTTCTGGGCAGAGACCACAAGTCAGAGGTGCCTGGAGTCTTCTCTCCCCAATCTCACCATGCCTGTTTGCAAAGAAGCTGCTACTCAGCCACCATCTTGCTCCCAAGATCTGATGTCAATTTATATAAAATGAAATGCTTAAATCTTAAGTATGTACTCAATGAATTTTGACAAAAGCATAAATTTGTGTAAATAAAACACCTATGGGGGGATACAGCATTAATATCAACTGGTAAATTTTCCTCATCATTTATTCCATTAAATTCTTGCCCCAATGGCAACTACCATTATCATTTTCCACCATAAGTTAGTTTCCCTGGCCTAGAAATTTGTGTAAATGAAATATTTATACAATATTTTGTACTGTTTTGTATAAATAGTGAGATGTCTCTGAGATTAATTTATGTTGCATTTAGATGCAGTTCATTTCTTTTAATTGCTGATTAGTATTTCTTTGTATTGCTTAATCTATTGATAAGCACTTGGCCTGTTACCAGGTTTTAGATATTGTGAATAAAGCTTTTTTTTTTTGGTCAGAGTTAGGTTTGAACCTGCCACCTCCTCTGGCATATGGAGCTGGCACCCTACTCCTTTGAGCCACAGGCGCCACCCAGAATAAAGCTTTTATAAACATTCTAGTATGACTCTTCCTATGAGCATATGTAACTATTTCTCTTACATAAATATCCTGGAGTGGAATTGTTGGGCTTTAGTGTACATATGTGTTTAATTACATAAGAAACTGCCAGAATTTTTTGAAAGCAGTGGTGTCATTTTGTACTTCCACTATGAAAATTTGGTATAATCTTTATAGGAATGCGAGTGTGTTTGGCAAGGGGACAAAGTAGTGTAGAATTTGGAGAAAAGTTATTTTATTCACCATGTAGTCTTAATTCAAGCATGAACTTAGCTATAGCTTTTTCTGTGGGAATAGATGTCAAAAGATCTCTATGAGGAAGGGCCACAGAATAAGTGAAAATAATAAGGAATAAATGCATTTGTTCATGGAAAAATGTATAGAAAACCACCTAGCCCAACAATAATGATAGTCATAGAACTGAACAATGAATGTGAAAGAATATATAGATGAATATTTTGCTGATCTCTCTATATTATGAAGATAGTTACAATAAGATAAGTAATCTTGTCAGCTCTTCTGTTTCCAGTAATACATATCTACCTTCTGATTATAGTTTAGTGTCCTCAGATAGATTTTCCAACTTAGAAAGATTGTTTTATGCTATTTATATAGTATTCCATATTGTACTTTATCTCCCCCAAAGGAAATAATGAGCTTTATTTATACTGAGAGGTTATGGTAAATTAAACATGTGATTAATTTATATTAGGATCTTTAACTCTTCTGCCACCAAGTGAGCTGACATGTTCTAATCATAAGTACATACTATAAATTTCCCAATAAATTTCATGTTTGTTGAGCATTGTTATAAGCTGCATTTGACCTATGTGGTTTCTACCTATTCAACTAGCTGATTTTCTTTTTAGGATGGGACTTACCATTTATTTTTGCCTTTTACCCTACCCCAGTGCTGGATTACAACAGAAAGCCTTCAATTTCCAACCCTCCAAGTAAATGTAAAGATAACTCTTAAACCTTGTATTTTTATATAAAATATTACTTACAAGCAACTTACAATAATCATGCCAGCAAGTTTAACAACCTTTTAGAATGCACATATGTATTTGTGGACTGAAGCATACAGTAGCAATATAACCCTGCTAATAGTCTTTTTGTAAAGTCTATATCTCTATAATTCTGCAAAAATGAGAATTGATAGCGATGGTCTTCTGGCTGATTTGATTCTGTCCTGTGTTTTGCATATATGCTTGGATCACAGAATACTTTCTCTGCAATTTGTATCTAAGTAATAAGATTTGACTGGCTGGTCCATTTGTCCATGTTCACATTTGTTCACTTGACTCAGCAGACATTTGCTGAGCAGCTGACAATTTACTGATATGTGACAATTCACAGAGATCACATCAGGGTTTATGTAAATAAGTAAGTCCATTCTTTGAATGTGTCTACAATCTGGTAAGAGAAAAAACATGGACACAATTAGAAGAAAAACATTATTAGACTTAAGATATGTATGTTTAGATTCTATTGTATCCAAGGAAAAAGAGAAGGAATTGTTAATTTTAATAAAAGGGAGGGGAAAGGATGGTGTGTGATGAAGCTAGAATGAGGAGCAGAGTCAGATCAGAGATGCCACCTCTAACAGCATACAGTAAAAAGCTCGCTTGGTTTTAATGGTTCTTGTTCATAGTGTACATTTATTTGGTTTTTCATTCATAGCATCTTTGCTGATATCTTCCCTTTTTCTATTCTGTTCACATGGTTTTTATTTACTCTGATATTATCGAGTAATTGGAATTATTGTTTAGTTATTTCCACAAGGAGAATATCATCAGTAATTTCATCAGGCTAACATTGCCCTGATGTATAAATTTTCTCCAATATTTAGACAGCTGATGTGGCTGGTAGAATGATTACCCTCCACAGATATCTACATTGTAACCCCTGGGACCCGTGTTTATTAGGATATGTGGCAAAGGGGGAATGGAAGTTGCAGACAGAATTGACAATATTAATCAGCTGACTTCAAGATGAGGAGTGTGATCTGGATGACCTGGGTGGGCCCTAAGTAACTACAAGAGTCTTTGAGAGTAGAAGAAAGAATTAGAAGAAAATGAGAGACATAGCAGCACAAGGACTCTGCCCAATATTGCCAGCATGGAAGATAGAGGAAGAAGCCATGAGCCAAAAAAGCAGGTGGCTTCTAGAACCCGAAAAAGATGAGCAGGCAATTCTCCTCTAGAGCCCCCAGAGACGAGTACACCTCGGCTTTAGGGAGGGCAGTGGACCCATGTTGGATTTCCAGTCTACAGAACAGTAAGATAATAAACGCGTGTTGTTTTAAGCCTCCACATATGAAGTAATTTGTTACAGTAAATGTCAAAAACTAGTATAGCTCTTCTCAGTGATAATTCCTTCTCAACTGTGAACTTGTTGACTTGTCTTGGCTTCTGACTACTGTAAAAGTTATATTCCTATCTGCTTAAGAAAAAAAAATGTAGCTTTTATTTAATCAACAAATATATCAATAATATATAACACTTGCTATGATCCAGAGACTGTGCTGGTCACTAGAAACACAGTGATGCAGCTCCAAGTCTGATGACAGAGTAGAATATAAAAGCAAAACAATGACTTTCTGGAATACTAATTGCGGAGCCCCAGATTGAACAAACAATTAAAGCCAGAGGACATGGCTTGATCTGAGAGCAGTTGGAAATATTTCCATGAAAAAGTAGCATTTAAGTAATGACTTTCACGATGAATAGGAATTCTCAGTAAGTGGGAGCTGGGTCACAGAATTCAAGGGTTCCAAAACAGTGTGTTTCTTGAAGGGACGAGACCACAAATTATAGTACAGAGATGTGAAAGGAACCATACTCTGTCCTCTAACACGAATCCTCAGTGAACTTCCCCTTGTACCTTCTACCCACTATGTTTCCTCCCAGTCTGAGGAGAATGCCCTTTTCCCTTCATAGATGCATATCTGTAGTGTGTCTACCTTTCTAGAACTGAATATATATATCATCTTCCCTCTCATGTCTCACAGCTGGAAACCATCTTTTTGCCTACATTTTTAACACATTATCTGTTCCTCTCCCACGGCATTTATCACTCTCTGCTTTGTGGTATAGTTATTTTTGAGCATTTCTTACTTCCCAGACTAGACTATAGGTTTTTTTTTTAGCTTTTCAAATGTTCTTGGAAAGTGTAAAAGGGCAGAAAGCAGCATATGGTGTGATAGTACTGGGTGTGATATAGAGATTGAGTCTGAAAAAGAAGTCAGAAAGCTGAAAAATGTGAACATGCTGAAAAGGGATTAGAAGCGGAATGGAGGCATGGGTAGCATTTTAGCCTTTTCAATTTCTCACCAGCCCTGTCACCACAGATGGGTAATAATTTCTCAGTTAAGCAATTGTTATGGCTCTTATTTTCAGTTCTCTGCCATTTCCTTCGATCTGGAGATAAACTACAACGATCTATTTAAGTTACATGCATCTGAAGGATCTTCAACTCTTCTGCCACCAAGTGAGCTGGCACGTTCTAATCGTAAGCATATACCTAATGTGAGAACGTCTGAAAGAAAAGTAAAAACCGTAGAGTTCTCTGAGTTTTCTCTGCTTAGCACAGAATATCTTAATATTTGAAAACACTCCCAGATTGCATGTGGATATTTTAGTAATGGACAAATTCCAAAGTCGTAATTTTAAATCTCTTCTGCAAGATATTGTACAATATCTCACTATATATTCCAAGTTATGTTATATCAAACGTATTAATTTCTTAAAGCAACAAAGCATATTTCCCACTCTTAGTACACATCATTCAACGTTTATATGGAATCTCCTGCCTGTGGTCCCCTTTCAGGGACCAAGGGAAGAAAGCCCACCAGCCAGAACAAGAGTATTTGCCATGGCTGTGGGAAAAGAGAGAAAAATTGATTTGGCAGCTCCTGCTAACTCTATTTTATCGACGGAATCATCTCGTAAGATCAGATCATCCTTACGTGAAAGGAATGGGAAAGTATAATCTTCTCATGGACTCAGAAAAAAAGGGTATAGCAGAAATACACATACTAGTAAATAGCTATGGTATTTGCTGCATTTATTTACCTATCTACAATATTTTAAGCACTATTTTAAGTAAATATATTAATATCCCCAAAAGAAAGCTGCGCAGGAACAATTTTACTAACTACTTCTGAAGCTGACTCTTATCCAAATGACTTCTATTGAAAATTAATAATTAGAGCTAAGAATTAGGTCAAGTGTGGTGACTCAAATCCTAGTGCTATGGGAGGCAAAGTGGGATTGCTTACACTCAGGAATTTGAGACCAGCCTGACCTAGAGCAAGACTCCACCTCTACTAAAAAAAAATACCAAAACTACCTGATCCTCATGGCAGGCGCCTATGGTTCCAGCAACTTAGGAGGTTGAGACAACAGGATTGCTCAAACCTAGGAGTTTGAGGTTGCTGTGAGCGATGATGCCATAGCACTGTACCCAGGGCCACAAAGTGAGGCTCTGTCTCAAAAATAAAAAGAAAAGGTAAGTATTAAGCACAACTCCTAACGTTTCAACGAGAACTCCATTGGATAGTTTAAAAGGTCACAGTTGATAAAGGAAGGCTCTTATTTACAAAAGAATTCCAAATAACAATTAGAGAAAGAATATCATTGTTACCCTAATGAAATAATTGATTCAAGGTAGGTCAATGAGTGCTAAATCTAGTAGGGGAAGTGTTGATTGGGCGTAGATATTCCTCTGAAGCCAAAGTCTCACCACACAGATAATTTGCTGCTCAAAAGAGAGGACATGTGGCTTCCCAGTGGAGAATTCTAGCTATCTTAATCCTGCAACTAATCTTATCATTCATTATTAACAGTGGAATAAACAAATATGAGTCTTCATTACACAGTGACACCTGTGAATTATTCAAATACCTTTAGCCTGTGTTTAATACCTTTTTACCTATTTTCTATGTATATGACATTCAGATAATAGAGGAAAGAATTAAATGACAAGCAAACAATAATAAATTTACTTGCCACATGAGGTAAACTTAGCACTCTGGGAGGCCAAGGTGGTAGATTGCCTGAGCTCATGAGTTTGAGACCAGCCTAAGCCAGAGCAAAACCTCATCTCTAAAAATACCTGGACATTGTGGTGGGCACCTGTAGTCCCAGCTACTTAAGAGTCTGAGGCATGAGAATTGCTTAAGCCCAAGAGTTTGAGGTTTCTGTTAGCTGTGATGTCACAGCACTCTAACGAGGGTGACAAAGTGAGACTCTGTCTCAATAATAATAATAAATTTACTAATTCATATAATCCAGAAGACGAGATATTTCACAGGATAAATTACCCAGCCACAACACATTAATGTCATAGGAAAACAAGATAGGAGAGGGGGGATTACTCTAGATGTAAGGAGATCTCAGAGATAATAGCATCCAAAATCAATCTGTGTTCTTTAATGGGATTCTAATGTAAACAAACTGATTTTAAACAATTAAGGAGATTTTAAAATACAAGAAGCTTTTATATAATTGTTGCTTATTTGTAGATATGTGAAATAGTTTAGTGGTTAAGCAGTGAAAGTAGGACAACCATGTTTCTAGAGATACATACTAAGATGTTTAGGGATAAAATGCAAAGGTGTATTTCATCTATTTAATAACATATTAGCAAAAATAACATATTAGCAAAAATTTATGGGAAAACATTAACAAATGTTCCCTCTAGGAGGATAGTTTTATGGGGTAGTTGACTAGGAAGATTACAGATTGGCCAGGAAGAAATATTGTCTCCACATCAGCAATTCACACTGGAGGGTATAAAAAGGTGATCAGCCCAACTCAAAGACACTAATCAAAAGTAAGAGGAGCTTGAAAGTGGTTACCTGAAGGAAGGTAAACGATTTCTGGACCGTGAAAAGCACTCTAAATTGATTCAAACTGAGTTCTGACTACGTCCTTCCAACCTCATTTCATAGGTCGAGAAATTAACCATTCTCTCCTTATTTTTCTGCATTCTTTGTCAACAGAGGAATAGCACTTATTTGACATTGTTTTTTGTCATACTTTTGTTTCCCTATGAGATTATATGTGAGGAGAAACAGAGTATTAACTCATCTTTGCATATTTAGCTTGTAGCATATGACCAGCATACAGTGGTGTCTAGTGATGTATGTCCCAATGCATTAGATGCTACTGGTACTCAATGAATACTTGAGAGATTAAGAATGAATAAATGTTTTAACTGAAATGATGAATGTTGTTTAAATAATGCTGTGGTGAGTTTGCTTTTTGATAAGGTCACATGCTCTTCTGAAAATATTTCAGAGTACCTTGGTAAATTCTTTATCACCACAGTCAAAGATGGGATTGAATAATATCTGGTGAAAGCTGCAGTGTGTCCCTGTCCACGTTCCTGTACTAAGCCTTTTAAGCACATTCATCACTTTACAACTTGATGAACTTCATATGCTTGACACTTTTAATACTTTTAATCACGTATCGGCTTTTCTTCAGAATTGGAATTAATGGCCTCTGATATATTCAGTGTTCATGAAATTGTCAAAGAAACAGTTTCCTTAATTTCATGTGTAAACAAAGTTCTACAATGATTAATTATCCCCACGAGTAAACTATAACTGACCTTATCTGTGTGTCCAAATATTTTCCAAGATGTTTACTTCATTTGGCCAACCCTATGTCAGCACATTAATTCATGAATTATTCTCCCAATTCTATTCTGTCATACAAAAACAACCTTAATTTTGAATACATTCTAAGGAATATTCTTACATTTACATTACCTTAAAATTTGATTAGAGTTTTTTAAGTGAATATACTATACATTACCATATCAGAGCTGACAGCATCAGATAAGCTGGCCTAATGCAGGTGACATTTGTATTGTTAGAAATAGATCCCATTTCTAAGGAAGCTGCCTATTCCCTGTCTACTTTATCCAATGTTCTAACTAATTACTTGTAAAAAGATATTTATGTAAGGTTTACTCAGTGTCATAACAATTTCAACAGGTGCAAAAACTCTAAAATACGAACACCTCATTTTACAGGTATAGAAACTTAAATACCTTCTCTCAGAGGCACTCAGCTAGCCAATGGCTGTTAGGTAGTCACCTTCACCATCAGTCTCTAAAAACTTGAACTTCCTAAAAGCCACACATGCACTTACTGCTTCTTCAGTGACCAGCATGGTTTGGTTATGGAGGTGCCTGTCAGAGCCAAACAGGAGCTGTAGAGGAGACGGTGAAGCTCAGTGAATGGGGAGGGTGCTTGGCTCACCTGCAGACCCTCATTGGGTGCAGCAAGAACCACACAGTCCAGAAAGAAAGTGAGGCAGCAGCAGATTCCTCATCGTGCATCACATTCACAAGCACAGGTGGGACACGGTCCAGAGTCTCCAGATATGCTTGGTAGATATTTTATAGGTGAACATGGTTGCAGAGAAGCAAGTAGGTACAAGCCACCACAAATCTCATAGCTCTGTTTCTATTGTGTCATGTGAATGCTGATGAGGCTGAAGTATACCAGTTAAATTTGGTTTACTTCTATCTGGATAAGCGGTATGTTAGTCATAAGAAAATCTAAAATTAATGTTCTGGCCAATAAAATCTCTTTATCTCTGGAGTCCTAAGACAAAAACCCCACAGACTTTTCCTTCAATGTTCGTAAAATGAAGAGGCTACTAGGGAAAAATGAGCAGAAGCCAGGGAAGTACAAGTAAAAGAAAGATTTAGAATAGTCAGCAAGGAGCAAAAATAATCTTGAAATTAAGTATCTCTCTTACAATATTAGGTAATTTAATTTTGTTCAAATGTTCTAAAACTCATCATACGTGATTTTGTCGAATCCAGACTGAATTTTAATTTTAATTTTCAGTATGCTGCAAATTTATTACTTCATACCTGCCTGCCAAATTATTTTCTTCTTTGCATTAAATATCCACGTTTATATGATTTATAGAGATTGCAAGTGAGCTAAAACTATGAATTTCCTCATTAGCAATAAAAGATAAACACATAATCCCTTTAACAGAAGATCCTTCCTTACTTTAGAGGTAGCCCCAAGGCCAGATTTGGGTCTCTAGCCAGATTTTAATCCTGACATCACAAAATAAATATTTATTCACATCAAAGACTTCTAGGTTTATATATGCTGCACTATCTTACTTATTTCTGTAGTATTATTTTTTACGTCGGTCAATTTATGTGAAATTACTGAGTAAAGGAGGGAAAAGCATTTTCATTATATATAAGATAAGAACTTGAATAATTGCATAAGATGTTTTATTATGTACTCTGCATAAAAGACAATAGCATTTGATTGCTAATGTTTTGAGTGACTAAAGTTTGAGTTTATGAAAGGACAAAAATTGTGCCAAGATTAACTCTTGGAAACATATAAAACAGGAAATAAAAGCATGAATGCATGAAAATCCTGTGACATGCACATTATGTCCGTAATAAGGAACCTTTTATGTTGGTGAATAAAAGGATTAGGAATATACTACATTCCAGTTTACATCTGATATGACACTTTTATTTTGTTCAATGAAATGTTTAAATGCCTCACTCAAGGCATTTAGAGGCTCAGCCAAATATTTTCCTTGTTTCACTAATGTATAAAATCATAATAAAAAAATTCTGTAAGAAAAATCTGTGATTATTACCCTTATAAAGCTTCTTCCAAAAGAATGTGAGATAAGGTATAATAATGTTTCTACATAGCACCTAAGATGCTATGGAAATTTCCAAAAATTCAGAAATTCTCTGGTTTTGTTACTGCATTCAGGTCAAACTATTTGACTGACCAAGATGACACCATGTGTAAACAGGTTGATTACTTCTCCTTTGATAAATAACCATAAGTATGTGAAACAATTATATCTATTGTCATAAACAATAAGCATTGTAATTCCATATTAAGTATAGATCAAAGCTCAATAAGTGTTTAAAAATTGACATAATTTCCACAGGTACATTAGGGAAATTTTATCATTTTCATGAAACTTCTAAAACTATCAGTGCCTTGTATGATAAGCAGATAGTATTTAATTTACCAAATTATGGACAACTTCTATAAAAGCAACAACTGATCATAAATAAAAATTATAAATACATGTAGAACAAAATGCAGCCTTCTCCAGTTCAGATTTTGTAAAAAATATCGTCAGGTATTTGTTTTTATATTTGTTTTCATACCATTCAGTAAATACCACTGAGCAACTTAATAGCATAATGTGCAAGTCTTTTAAAAACACAAATTGGTTTCCAAAAGTTGACAAGTCTTCCATTCAGAAGTATACATAAAGTTACACATAAACTTCACAGTATAAATATATCCTTTCCAAAATCTTTTCCTAAACAAGACATTTCTCTTGACTTACTCAGATTAGTCTTCTTAGAAATTAGACCAGATAATGAACCATGTTCATACTGAATGTTGTTATAATTTATTTTAAAACTATATTTAAATCTTTCTTTACAGTGAGCATTTGTGGGGTTAGGAGGTGAGAGGAATGTCAGGAACTTCACAACCACTCAGTTATCTGTCTTTTCCACCAATGTTTATCAATAATCTCCTACACATATATGCTGGGCATTATTTACAAGCTGCAAAATGAGCAAAACAAATCAAGTTTACATTAAAGAGGAAAAGATAGACAAGAATTAAGTATATAATAAAACATCTTATGCTTTTCAGAAGAATAAAGCAAATAAAGAGAGAGTGATATAACAGTGGAGATTATATTAGATTGAGTGGCCAGTTAAGCCTTTTTAGCAGATCAGATTGAGCAGAAAACTGAACCCAGTTAGAGAATGGACCTTGTAAATACTTTGGATAGGTGAATAAATACAAGAAATCTATTGTATAGCCTTGTACAATACAGAGTACATATTAAATATTCTTACCACAAAATGATGACTATATCAGGTAATGCATATGCTAACTAGCTAGATTTAGTCAGTCACTCAACATGGTATATATTTCAATATATCATGTTCTATGTTGGAGACAAGCCCCAGATTACACTGTGAATTCTTTTCCAGTGACTGGTGGAGATGAGAGGGAGGATAAGGGGAAAATTAAGATTTGAAGACCAAAGAAGTTTTTTAAGAAGCTGGCCAGGGGACTTTCCGCCTGCAAGCATGAGGACCGCTGGAAAGCCCCTGACTTTGGACTAGCTCCATTTTGATTATACACATCACTGTTTTAGTCGTCAATGGGGGAAAGGCTAAATCCTTACATCATTGGTCTTTCTGGGCTTTTATTTTCTAACCAAACTATTTCTTTAATTAACTATGTTAATTAGACTGATTTGCCTCTTACTTTTATTACTCTAAGTTATTTATGATCTTAACACAAACAGAAGATGGGACAGGGTACACAGTCCAGGAACAGGATATCAAAGCAGACCCCAATTGGACCACACACACAGATCTCAGAGTGGTAATTAAACCTCCAGGAAGACTTATGGGCACCAAGCTGGCACTGCTGCCAATACTGAGATGAGAAAAGAAAGGAGATATTCTCCTCCTTATTGTCCTGAGAGACTTTTTCTCTCTAACATGGTTTATGTGCCTGCCCTATCTCCAGTGAATTCAGTACCCCCTCACTACTTTCCTAACTCCTCAAATGCACTCACTCTCCCTTCTCTCTCCATCCTCAATAACTTCTGAGACAAGTTGTGCTAGGGGAAGGGTGAAACTCTGACTAGACAGACTGCTTAAAAACTCCAGGATTCAGGCTGTCACACTTTGCAACAAATTTTGGGTTTCTCAGTATCATTTCTGTGGTCTGAATGTGTGCATGTTTTTCTCTGATCTATTTCTCTCCTGTCTCTGTTCCCTTTTGCCCATTGTCTGGAATCATTTTCATAATTCAATTCCTAACCTATTTATAATACATAATTGAAAACTTGTTATAAGCTTATTAAATCATTATTTGTAGAAATGCAAGCACATCAAGATATGATTCTTCTATTAAGTACTCAGATGTCCACCTGCAGTTGTACACAATAAATACATGTAATTTTAGTTAGTAATTTGAAAATAATTAAAAATAAATATTAAAAAAGACTTTGGAGTCTAACATTTCTAGCAAAGGAAACAGTAAAAACAGAGTATTGAGTCAGGAAGGAGTCTGGCTAATTCAAGGAAGAGCATGAAGACCAAAATGGCTGGAGCATAACAAATGAGGGCAGCAAGAGTGGGGGTAGGGCTAGGTAGATTATGCAGTGATTCACAGATGAGGATAATGTTTGGATTTTAGACAGATTATGATAGAAAACCATTGCATAGTATTGAAGAGGATATAGACATAATTTACTTAGTTTTTAAAATCACTCTGGATACATATTTGAAAATTTACAGTAGGAACATATAAGTGGAATCAAGGAAACCCAAGGCGATGACAGATCATCTCCTGTAGGAGATTGGCACTGGTGACGTGAATTACTGTCAGAACAGTGGGATACTGAGAAGTGCTTGGATTTAGGATACACTCAAGGAACAGAAAAGAGCTGGCTGATATAGGGTGAAAGAGAGAGAAAGATAACTCTTGAAATTTGAAGGCCAAGCAGATTGTAAATGTAGCTGTCATTTACTGAATTTGGAAGAAGCCAAGGGGATAAAATTACTGATGAGAAACAGGAATTCTGTTTTGGATGTGTTAAGTCCAAAGCAGTAGTCCAAGTGGAGATATCAAATAGACTGTTGGATTTATGAGTCTGATATTCACATGTGGGCAGAACTAGAGATATAAATTTCAGTAATCACCACATATGTGGTGCTTTTGTGTAATCCCTCTATAAGACTAATTTACATTTCTTTCACATTTCTTTTATTGGTTTCAACATTGCCTTTGTATCTGCATGTCTTACAGGATCAAATAAGATCTTTTCTTTCTACCAATTTACATCCTGCATAACTCCTAGCAATTGAAAATTCTAAGCCCTTTGCCTCACAAAATTCCATTTCTATTTTCCTCTGAAGAAGAGAATTTGACTATAACTGAAGGAAAGTAGAAATCATCATCATCATCATAAGTTAGGAGATATTTTAGAGATAAATGAGTAGTCTGTTTCTTAATTAATAGAAAATATTTCAAATAGTAGGATGTTAATTTCTTTTTCCTTTTTAGATATGACACTGTAAGAATATATCCCTGTGTTCCTCTAAATAAATATAGAAAAAACATTTAATGAAATTCAGCATCTTTTTCTAACAGGAACACTTAAAGCAAATAGGCATAGGTGGCACATCTCTTAAGCTGATTGAAGCCATCTGTGACAGACCACAGCTAATATCATATGAGTGGAGTAAAACTGAAACCATTTCCACTTAGAACTGGAATGAAGAATATTTTCCAGCTCCATCCAGGTAAAAATAAAAGAGGTAAAATCTCCATCTTTTTTAATGCTGCATAGTATTCCATGGTATACATATACCATAATTTATTATCCTTCATTGGTTGATGGGCACTTAGGCTTCTTTCAAGACTTGACAATTATGAATTGAGCTTCAATGAATAATCTGGTGCAAATATCTTTGTTGCCAAGTGATTTTTGATCTTTTGGATATACACCTAGTAGAGGAATTCCAGGATCAAAGGGCAGGTCTACATTTAGATCCCTGAGTGTTCTCCAAACGTCTTTCCAAAAGGAACATATTAGCTTGCATTCCCACCAGCAGTGCAGAAGTGTCCCCTTTTCTTCACATCCATGCCAACATCTGTAGTTTTGAAATTTTATGATGTGGGCTACTCTTACTGCAGTTAGATAATATCTCAAAATGGTTTTGGTTTGTATTTCTCTGATGATTAAAGATGATGAGCATTTTTTCATGTGTCTGTAGACCGTGCACCTGTCTTCTTCAGAGAAGCTTCTATTCATGTCTCTTGCCGACAATGAGATGAGATCACTTGTTCTTTTCTTATTAATCAGTTTGAGTTCTCTGGGAGCTGGAAAATATTCTTCTTAGTAAAGTATCTCAGGATTGAGGAAAAAAATAACCAATGTACTCAGTACTACTATAAAACTAATTAATAATCACTC
>CAUYQV010046361.1:0-54418 GCA_963574575.1 Galagoides demidoff
ATGGAACTAAAAATCTTCTGCACAGCAAAAGTAATAATTCACAGAGCAAATAGTTTACAGAATGGGATTAAATATTTGCAAAGTATATAACCAACACAGATTTACATTCAATATCTACAAGGAATTCAAATGAATCAGAAACAAAAACAAAAACAAAAAAATACTTCCATTGAAAACTGGGTAAATAACATGAATAGATAATTTTCAAAAGAAGATGTACAAATGGCCAATGATTCTCAACATCACTGATCATCAGGCAAATACAAATTAAAACAACAAATTAAAACCACATGATTTTTCCCCAGTTAGAATGCTCATTATTATTATTTTTTTTTTTTATTGTTTGGGGTACATTGATGATAAAAGACTTAGGTTACACTGTGTGCATTTGTTAGGTAAAGTCCCTCTTATAATTGTGTCCCTCCCCCACCAGGTGTGCCATACACCACACAATAATCACCCCTCCTCTTCCGGCCTCTCCACTCTCCTTGCTAAGAATGGTTGTTACTAGAAAGTCAAAAAAACAGTAGATGTTGTCGTAGATGCAGTGAAGAGGGAACATACAAACACTGTTGGCAGAAATTAAATTAGAACAACCTTTACAGAAAACAGCATGGAGATGTCTCAGAGAAGTACAAGTGGATATGCTAATTTAAGAAAGCAATCCCTTTACTGGGTATGAACCCAAAGAACAAAAATTCATTGTGTCAAAAAAAGATAGTTATGTGTTCATTGTAGCCAAATTTACGGCTGAAAAGACGTAGAATTGACCTAGGTATCCATCAGCTGATGAGTGGTTAAAGACCATGTGGTGCATAAAGATACATCCACATCTCACCGAACACTATTCATCCCTTAGAAAGAGTGAAACAATGCCCTTTTCAGCAACTTGGATGGAAACGGAGGCTGTAATCCTCTGTAAAGTAATAAGGAAATAGAAAGTCAAATATCACATGTTCTTTCTTATATGTGGGAGCTAAGCTGTGTGTACATAGGGGCATATGAGTTGGTGTAATGGGCACTGGACATTCTGAAGATGAAAGATTCCCTGTTGGGTACAAGGTACTCTATTTGGGGTACGGCTGCACTCAAATGTGGACTTTGCAACCATGTAACCAAAAAACGATGGACCCCTAAATCCTCACATAAAAACCCAAATAAAATAAACTAAAAATCTACATGAAAATAAAACTGTTTTAAAACATAAAGTTTGTTAAAAATAAGTAAAATCAATTAAAAAAGTCTCCCCAAAGAGAAACGGGCACATTGTCTGCTGTGCACCGAAGGTGAGAAAAGTGACAGTTACCCTTAGACGGGCCAGCCGGAGGCAGGATGTAGGTTGCTCACGTCTATTTTTTCTTTCTTTGAGCACTGCAACTGAAAATAATAAATTGATTAATAAATCGGCAGATCTAGTTATTAGTTAAATACTTTCACTTATGAGAAATTACTGCAGTGTGTAATTTTTGCTTGTTATATTCACGAGTGTGCTGCCATGGATGTATGTTTGTATAAGGCAGCAGAAGCTTGGGTGTATATCATACCCAGGATGAAGTTCCCACATTGAGTATTTAGCATATTTTTAGTTGTTGATATATAAGTGATAGTACAAAGCGGCCATCTTGTTCCTCTTGGTCAGGTTTCTGTGCTGAACACACACAGCTGAATGTCCCTTGTAATGAGTCTGGGAAAAGTTAGTGAAATCCCTTTCTGGCTTCTGTGCCATTTCTGTGTGTCCTATAACCTTTTTTTTTTTTCCAGGGCTGGGTTTGTACCGGCCACCTCCAGCATATGGGACCGGCGCCCTACTCTTTTGAGCCACAGGTGCCACCCTCCTATAAACTATTTTTATTCAAACTCACCTCTGTGAAGATTCGGTCAAGATATAACACAAAATAGACGTACATACACACACACTGTACCTGAAACCTGGCAATGTTTATGTGTTTGTATCTTTTTCTATGTTAGTCTTCAAGTTTCTTACCAAAGGGAGATGAGTACCTGGGAGGTGACATAGCAATACCTAATGGCCACATCTTTTATTTTCATATCCATTTCCTGTCATACCCCACCATCCTCCTAGACAAACACAACGTCTTTCCCAAAGGACGAGCGATTTTGTTGCTAAGGGATAGAGGCTATTTATTGCTCCTACGTGTTTAATTATATAGGTAGTGAAGACATAACCAATATGACAGCTTGTGAAGCCAAACGATTGAAAGAGGCAGATAAAATATTTTCAGCCAGGTTTTCTAATCCCTGTGGTTACAAGTAATGAGGGAGCACATCTTGTTACCACCAACCTCATTCACTCACACGCGTTTCTAACTCTATTCTGTAGAATAGACTTTCCCCCCCCACTATATGAATAAACAAAAACAAACACACACCAAGGCCTGTTTTTTATCAAATTAATTTTTGTGGCAGAGAAGAATAGAAGTGGGAAAAGGCTACATATGGGAATGAAGAGGACTCGTTGCATTTCAAGCTCAGTTCAGTTTACACTCATTAACAGTGGGAAGAGCATAATACGGCCGGTTAGTAGCAGAATTCTGGACTGAAAAAAGGACATTAGGATTGAGGCCAGGCCATTAATGTGAGTTAATGAGAGGGGACTCTAGACACCCCTCCCATTAGCCACACCCTCTCCAGTACAGTGTGCCCTGAATCCACTGGGATCCATCCCTTTATAGCCTTCATTTTTGTTTGTGGTAACCATAAGAACCCCCAGATTCAGTCACGAGTCTTCTTTCAAAATCTTTTTCTAAGCTTTGCAATCCCTTTGCTTCCTCTAATCCTACCATCCTGGTTCCTGACAACCCTACACTGTGCCAGTGAATTATTTTACAGTCTGAGATAAACTCCTTCTCTACCATTCCATTAAAATTATCTTTTTTTTTGTTTTGAGACAGAGCCTCAAGCCGTTACCCTGGGTAGAGTGCTATGGCATCACAGCTCACAGCAATCTCCAACTCCTGGGCTCAAGCGAGTCTCCTGCCTCCGCCTCCCAAGTAGCTGGGACCACAGGTGCCCGCCACAACGCCTGGCTATTTTTTGGTTGCAACCATCGTTGTTGTTTGATGGGCCCGGGCTGGATTTGAACCAGCCTGCTTAGGTGTATGTGGCTGGTGCCTTAGCCACTTGAGCCACAGGCACCAAGCCTCAAATTATCTTTTAAATTGAAACACAGATCTCTGAGGATGTGGTTTTCACTGTAGGTCTCCCCATGGATGATCTGATTTTCCTGTTGTTGTCGTAGTGTTTACACAACTGAGTCTGGATATTTTACTTAGATTTTATTGCCAATTTCAAGACATTCTTCTTCTCCCTTTCCTGAAGATTCTTGGCTTTGAATCTCATGAACATTATCAGATTCCTTCACCCAGTTGACCCACACTATTGCTGATACCTACACACCATGGGTTCATTTTCCCCCCTGAGTTGAATGATTTTAGAGTAGTCCCAATAGTCTTGTTACCTTAAATCCCTGTAATTACAGCAAATACCTACATGATCCTCCCAACCCCTGCACTTCAATTCCTTAAACGAAAATTCCATTTCTCTAAAGTCTTGTCCTCATCTCAGCCATGTCCTCCTTCACATCTTGTGTGGTACTAATGAATGCAATACCTGGATGGTCTCAGTTTCTGGGATCCAATACCTTGATCATTGCCTCTCCTCTCTCATTCATTCTGAGCCTACCCAAATAAGATCCTCTGAAACCTCCACTCTGTCCATCTCACCATTTTTGCATTTTGCCGCTTTTACTTGTCTCATTTTTCTCAATCTTCGGCTTTGATTCCATGACTATTAATCTAACAGACACTCACTACGCAAGCACCAGGTGCCACACACTGTTTTAAGTGTTTTGGATATATCAGTAAACACAGGTGAAAAGAATTGTTGAAGTATTGTCTAATGCAATAGATGAGATATCTTTGCTTCTTCCTAAAATCAATCTCTACACTCCCTTTCCCTCAGCTATCCAAGGCTGTCATTTCAGCAATTCTTTTTTCTCCCTTCTATGTAACCCAAAGTCCCCTCTCTCCTGCAATATTTATATTATCACACAATCTTATCAGAAAGGATATTTTTATGTCCCTTCCTTTATCAAACATTAACACTTTGTTCACATTTGCAGTACAACTTCTTGAAATTATAGATAATTTCCTTTGTTTCCAGTCTCTCTAGCACCTTGAAATTTTCTCAGATCAGGCCTTCTCAGATTCCACTCCACTAAAATTACTCTCATGGCTGTGGATATAAATTAATCATGATCTCTGCCTTCTGTTAGTCACACCTTTGTGCTTATGATTTCTTTCTTATTATTTACTTGGTTTCTAGGATTGACCACTTTGATTTTTTTCTCCTAATAGCTACTCGATATTTTTCTTCTTTTTGATTAGATTCCCATTTTATACCACATGTGTATGTATGAATTTATTAGGACTCTAGAATTAGGCAATAACATATTATACTTCAGTTAGAACTAGTGGTCCTCAAGGAGTTGAAACTCCACTCTGTCATAGATCTGGATAGACGTGGTGTCTCATGTTTTTAATTCAGACAGTGCAGATGTGCGGCTGGGTTCCAGGAAGGACTGGATCCTGGGGTTCGGTGCTGGCCTGCTCTTCTTCCCCCTTCTCTCTCTCTCTGTTTGTACGGCGTACTCTCTCACTACATTTTTTTTTTCCACCAACTCTGAGATCACTCTTTCCTCTCAACATAAGTGCACACATACAAACTTTCTTCTGGTAGGATTTGTGTAAAACAACCTCAGAGAGTCTCAGAATCTGCTGCACACCTGAGAGTCTTATCCTCAACCCCGACAAGAAGAGGGTCACTTGGAAAACATAACAAGCAGGATAAAAGAAATTTTGTAAAATAGGAGTTTCAGTTTGGGAAAATTAAAAACAATAACCCAAAAGGTATAAAGGTTTTAATACCCATTATATGATAGTAAACTCTTAAATTTTACCTTCTTTCATCAATAAATTGCTTACTCAGTTTTGAAATATGCCTCTAGAGCAATAATAATAAGAACCTGCTTATTTTGCCTAAATGTTATAAAATCTGTTAAATATTTTACAATCATCTCATACATGGTCTTAAGGAATTTCTAAAGTAGAGATATTACTATTGTTCTCACTAACACATGTGGAAATCCAGAGGGATTAAGGAACATTTGAATGATATCTGTGGAGTTCTAAACCCAAGTAACTGGCCCCAAATCAGTGTCAAACATTCAACCTCACTGAAGATAGGCCTGAGCTGAGGCCTGGTCTTTGTTTTTGGGAGCACAAGTCTCCTGCTACTCACAGCATAGTCCTAAAGCATGTCAGACAGTCCTAGGGTTTCAAATAAGTTTGATAATTCTTAACCACTGTAACCTAGTCAACTTTTAAAACTCTTCTCTGATCC
This sequence comes from Galagoides demidoff, assembly GCA_963574575.1. Classification (NCBI taxonomy): domain Eukaryota; kingdom Metazoa; phylum Chordata; class Mammalia; order Primates; family Galagidae; genus Galagoides; species Galagoides demidoff. Next base: position 5,422 of record CAUYQV010046361.1, read on the forward strand.
TTCTATTCCAACAAGTGAATGATAGTACTAGATTATCTGCATTTGATGAGTTAAATACGATAACACGCTTGCAGGCCTTCTTATCATCTGTAGTGTTGCTAATAATAATAGTAACTATTATTATTGTGAACAACAAGATATCAGGGTACTTTCTTCCATCAATTCATCAGAATTACATTTTAATCTGTTATAGGTAAGAACTTCCCGTCCTGCCAATTTTGAAGTAACTACAACTAAATTAACGTCATTTGATAAGGTGAACTCTATGAAAAATGAGCAGGTTAAGAAAATAAAAGCAATTTGGATTTTTATGTTTAAAAAAAACCCATAAAAATCCACTGACTTGAATTTATTAATCATGACTTTGGATTTGATGATATCAGACACCAAGTACTGAAGGACCTTTTCTTTCTGTTTGACTTTGAGTTCAACAAGGTAACCTACCTTGGTCATTAGAATAAAGCAAAAATAACGGCAGGGCACTTACTAGCCTTTGCTTACTGTTTAGCATTCGTGCTTATGCATGTGACGTCTGCATGAGGAAAACATGGCAGGACAAGTTCATTGGCCTCAGAGGCAAATGAAAGACACATGGAACAGACCAGCAGCCAATCCCAGTAAAGAAGCACCATTAAGATCAGGAGATAGCCCAGCTAAGCCCAATTCAGTGCAGTCTACAGTCAGTCCATGACAATAAATTACACTTATTTTAAGCCACTAACCTTAGGGTGGCTTGTTCCTTGTCATTTCTTAGAACAAATAGCATCAGCTAAAGCTTTACCTTTTGAAAAAAATACACAATTATGATATTCTTAAGCAAATATTCTAAAATAAATGCATAGGGCTATATGTTATATTGGGATACAGGCATATATATTTTATGTATATAAAGAGATAGAGACAAAGAGAATAGAAACATATATTTTATATCAGTGTGACTAGTTAAGTTTCTTCTACATAAAGTCACATTGTCAGCAGAAAGGCAAAGTCTCAGGGACTATAGCAGGCATCCTCAAACTACGGCCTGCAGGCCACGTGTGCCCCACCTAGGACATTTATCCAGCCGGCTGGGTGTTTTAGCTGCTGCTGCCTGTCCTGTTTAGCAGTCGACTCGTCCTGGGGCCCACAGTCCGGCCCTCCAACGGTCTGAGGGACAGTGAACTGGCCCCCTGTTTAAAAAGTTTGAGGACCCCTGGACTATAGGAATTCAACCAGCTTGAGCAATCAGCTCCCTAGTACAGACTTACTGTTTTTCAGCTCGTTAGGTTTACAGCTCTCCAGCTGGCTAAAACCAAACTCTGACAGACCCTGCTCGGCAGATTACAGACAACCCAGGTGAACGTACCTCACTGCCATGCCCAAGTCTAGATCCAGGAGGAGCTTTAGCTTTATTACCATAACATGACATGTACGTGCCGGCGTGATGCAACCACCCTGTCTGCACAACTGGAACTCCTTCCCTACATGTGATGACACCTCCTTTTCTTTCTCTATTGCCATGTAAAATTACATGTCACATTCCCATGGGGAGACCTGCTTTGGAGAATATTTCTGGTGCTCTCCTTACTTACTTACTACAAGTAATAAAACTCATATGATCAAGGCCTGAGTTCTCATGAGGAGTCCCTTGTTCCTGGCTAGGCAAAGCAATCCTGACCTTTTGGGTGACAATATCAAAAGAACTATGAACCCAACACTGTAGCTTTTCCTGGTTCATTAAGGACGGCTTTTTCCTTGGACTGAGAGTTTTGCAGTTTGGTAGACATAATCTCTAACTGACCAAGAGCCATAATAACCCCACTATTAAGTTATATTAACTCCAATCAATACTTTAATAAAGATATATACTAAAACCTTATGTTAGAAATTCACTACGTGTGAAACTTGGTTGAAACGTTTAGTAACTAGTATTTTCAAAACAGTTTTATTCAGGCCTTAAAAATCCTTTTCCTTCTTTGCATTTTTTTTTTAGTATGATTAAATGAATCAATCTAAAGTAATCATATTAAAAAAGATTCATATGAGTTTGAAACCATCTGGGAGGATGGAATGACTTGACTAATCCAGTATATTTACTAATCAGTGATGATGGAGTAAGTCATAAGTCAGTAAGTGTGTGTTTAAGCAGGACACAGTTCATTTAATTCTTTTAGTCTGTACTGGCTAAGTATGGGTGAGACATTTTATTCTTTCATTTCAAAGGCTGTCAGCATGTGGGATGACAGTACCGAGGAAGAGAATAGGTCTTTGAAATTGTTCCAAGCACTGATCACCCTCTTGCATATGTGGGATCTGAAATAATCACCTCATTGCCTCTATCTGACTAAATTTAGACAATGAAACAAAAATACATAAACAACTATACAAAATAACCAGTACTTCAACATTAACCCAGGAAGACTGACATTGGGAAATAGATACACAGGCATCAGTAAGTCCATTCCAATTGCTACTAGAGAAAAACTAGACATTTTTCAAAACCGATGCGTATATGTATACAGTATCTTAATGTGAAAATGTGTTTTGTAACTAAGATATAGTTAATATTTCATATATACTTGCTTTCAAAATTTTAGAGGAAGCAACAGATGATGACATCCATGGTAAATGCTTCATGATGTGATGAATGTCAGCATCTTCAAACTGTATTTTCTAATTATTAACTTTTATTTGAAAACAGTCTCCTAAAAACCAAACTGTCAAATGCATTCAATGATTAGATTATTTTTTAAAATGAGAGTAAACTAATCTGTATAGGAAAAGTATAATTTCAATACTTTGCTGAAACTATTTATATAATAGTGAAATAATTAAATACTAACATAAAACTACTGTATTTCTCAGATACCAGTCTATCAAGGTAGGAAAAATATAGGCTGAAATTCATTTTGATTAAAATATATTATCCAGGATTCATATATATATTGTAAATCCATACATTTTTAAGAGTGTAAGTTGCATTCAAGTATACATATGTCATATTTTACTCTAAATGAAAAAGGGGGAAAATAAAGATATTTATTTAATTTTATTTCTTTTAGCTCTGGCTACTGGTGGAGACAGCTCTTTGTGTCATCCTCATTCCTCTGTCTTCTTAGAATCATGTTATTTAAATGTTTGTTCATGGTTTCTACCTATCTTTCCCGATAGCACCTCTCTGAAATTGTTGCTGTCTTAGCATATAAATTTCAGCTGCCAATTCTAGGCTGATGCCACAGTTAAGAATCACAAATAATGTTACTTTTCACTTTTACTTAACAGTGGTCCTTAGCCTAGTCCTGTTGGATGTTTGCTACCTTTAGAGATTAAAAAAAAATAAAAAATAAATCCATTTGATAGGAAACATGCTGTTTGGAACGTCATATGTAGCTAATATGCAAATAAAATTGTATATAAAAATCTCCATTAGTACACTTATATATTTTTCTTCCAGAGACTAGATTCTCAAAGTTTGTGAATTACACCCTATCTCTTGTGAGATTTTTCTGGCTTTTGAATTTATGAGCGATTGTTTACTCACCTCTGTGCTGTGTGTTGTATATTTTCTTTCTTTTCTTTTTTGTTAAATCATAGCTGTGTCTGTTAAGGCAATTATGGGGTACAATGTGCTGGTTTCATATACAATTTGAAATACTTTCATCAAACTGGTTAACATAGCCTTGACCACATTTTCTTAGTTATTGTGTTAAGACATTTATATTCTACACTTTGTAAATTTAACATGTACCCTTAGCGTTTTGCACATAGGGGTGGTCCCACCAATTATGTGTGTTATATGTTTTAATGACCATTTGTATTTGTTTGCAGGTATTTAAAATGGTGCAACTATTATAGAATACAATATTCTCAGTAATATTCTTGAGTATATAATTTTGAATTTTGGTGAGTTTCTGTTTTCATACCAACAACTCAAATACTCCAATATTACTGATTTGTCCTCTCAAGCAATTGTTTTGTATGAGCTATGCTTTAGTTTTAAGCCCATGAATCATAATGAGGAAAAAGCTTAAAGATTTCGTTGTTTTATCAATATTTAGGATTATTGTGTATAGAAGTAAGCACAAAACTTGTCTCAGAGTGGCTTAATCACTACGAGAATTAATTGTCCCATGTTAGTATTTGGGGGCTGTTTGAGTTGTTTTGTGCTTCTTTCTTTTTTGTATTTAGCCCAAGCTATATCTCATGAGTGCAAGATAATTGTATACAAGTTAAGCACCATGAGATAAGTTATTCAAGTCAAGAAAAACAATCCTCCATTGTAAACGGTAAAGAGCATAAGGCTGTTGCTTGATAACGTGGTTTATCTGCACTACTCAGAACTTACCACCGTATGATGCATCTAGGATTCTGCCCACTGGTTTTTCTAAACAGACCTGAAGCCAATGAGATAAAGAAGTAGGACATGGAAAATTCTATAATTTTACTATAATGTTACTCGTAGAGCTGAAAATAATTAATTGTAGCTAACACTTTATGCAGAACACTTTAAAATTTTACATCAATTCCATCCTGTAAATAAGTGCTATGACATACACAAAGAAAGAGTTTTATAGAGCTCATTTTCACTTAAGTATTTAAAATAACCTACATAAGGTTACTGTGAGATTGCTTCAAAACTGGATAAAGCTGCATTTCTTCCTGAGATACAAAATGGATTATTTTTCTTGGTAAACCATAAAAGTTGATGGTTTATTTATGACAATTTTTAGTTGCAAAAGCTCAAGACCAAATTTGGTACTATATATTAGTAACCAGGTAGGACCTTAGTGCCTGTGTATTAATCTTCTAATTCAAGTTTTAACAACAAATTTCATTTTAATGAATTTAGTGGACAACTGAGCTTAAAGAGCAATAGAAATCTGTTCCTTATTTCCCTGAAATTATGATAAAATCTGCAAAGGCAACATAAAATATCAAATATGACCCACATTCTCACCATGAGTCAGAGACAGAGAACACCATACCCTAAATAATTTTTAAAAAGGAGAAAGTGAAGAAAAATAAACCAACTGAATGCCCACCACAATACCATGTATGCCCCAAGCTTGTAGGTACAAAAAGATTGAAATGGGAGGCTGAAAAGACTCCAGGACCCAAGAACCCCCAGAACAGGACTAGAGGAAATAAACAATGTCATTTTCAGAAAGAGACAGTGAAGCAACAAGAAGAAACTTATTGAAAACAGATCAAGAATTAATAACTCACAGATATCATAGACTTGGTTATGGACCAAAAGCTGGAAAACATGCATATTGATAAATGGAACCTCAGACAAGTGATGTTTCTATAAATAAATCTGATATAGAAAAGGTAATTTAGCACCGAGATGATGCAAGAAATAAGGAAAAGACAGCGGATACGTGAGCATCTGATGAACTAAGTGTCTCACATTTGATGAAAGAGGAAAAAACACCATCATATTTTCCCCTCTATCCTCCCAAAAATAAAATAAAATATACTGAAGAGAGCGGAAAGAATAGAAGTAGGAATTCACAAACTAGGAGCCCTGGCCTCTAAGTACACTTAGAAAATTATAGACAACCTCACAAAGCTACGATAAAATCTAAAGTAAGATCCTGCAAAATACAGAGCTAGTAGAAAGTTCCCGATCCTCACACTGTGTAATGGAAGAAAAGTCACATAACATTGAAAACAGAACCATATGTCCCCCAAAACTGACACAGGAAATATTCATTTCAATCAAAAATACAAAACTTAAGGATAGAAATAAAAAATGATTACAGAACATGAAAAGAAAGTTGGTTGATATCATAAAATACACATTATAAAAAATACAAAGTCATATATAAAAGGAAGAAAAAAGTGGAAACACCATTGAGAGAATAGACTTGAATGAGCCCTGAATACAACACACTGAATCAAGGCAATGCACAATGTATATATACCCACAAACTAACCCAGAGAATAAATTTAAAATTTTAAAGAAAGTAAAAAAGGACCAAATAGTTATGGAGATGGAAAACAAAGACACTTGAACTTCTGTATTATTATTTTCTCTGAAGAAGAAAATTAAAATGTTAGACCAGAGCTAATATTTCAAGCTATAATCTAAAACTTTCTAGAAATATAAGTAGATATGGTACATGCATGCTGTCCTTGGTATGGATATATTTTGTGAAACTCTAGGAACCAATTACTTAAAATACTTGTAGTATACAAGCTGTGGTATATGTATACCATGGAATACTACTCAGCCATTAAAAAAGATGGAGACTTCACATCCTTTGTATTAACCTGGATGGAAGTGGGACACATTCTTTTTCTTAGTAAAGCATCACAAGATTGGAGAAGCAAAAATCCTATGTACTCAGTTCTCATATGAGGACAGTTGATGACCCAGTACACAGTGGGGGGTGAGGGAAGGGGAGAGCGGAGAAAGGGAAGGAGGGATGGAGGTTGGGGTCACAGTGTGGGTGTATTACACACCTTTTGGGGGGTGGGACACAATCATAAGAGGGACTTTACCTAACAAATGCAATCAATGTAACATGGTGCTTTGTGTCCTCAATGAAACCCCAACAATAGAAAAAAAACAGAGAGAGAAAATAAATAAACAAACAAGCAAACTGATTTTAAGACTTAAAAAAAAAAATACTTGTAGTTTTCTGTATTTCTTTTGCTGCTCCAGGGAGCCTGAAACCCCATCTTAAAATAGAAATAGACACAGATTAATGCTTCTTGGAATCCCAAGCCCTCACATGGAGTACAGGGGACTGAAGATTGACTGGAGATTTACTTGGACTTACCTTGAACTTTGGAAGGGTGAGAAATAAACATTGTTTTGATATATCACTGATTTTTTTTCTGTTTTTTTTTTTTTAATGGCAGCACAGTCTAACCTATTACGCTTGGTGCAAAAATCATAGTAAAAATATGAAGCAAAATGTGATTTTATTACTAATATATAAAAATAATAAATCATGAAGTTATATGAAACTCTAAAATTGATAAACTCTGACCTGGTATATCAGAATACTTATGAGTGAAGCCCAGGATTTCTATTTTAAAAGGTCTCCACGTATACAGCCAGGGCAGACAACCTCTATTTTATTGAAAGGGTCTCTGTATATAATTATGAAAATGTGTCAGTGACAATGCGTTTCAAAAACAAAATATGCAGAACATTTACTATTACAAAAATCATTATTTTTCCTCTCTGGAAGATCATTTATTATTTCAATGTGACTCCATATCATCATGCGTGATTTGCACCGGTTGATGTTTTGCAAAATTCTTCATTTCTAAGATGATTGCTTTGTGTAGTTTGCTCTTCTTCCCTTTCAATTTGCATCAGCCTCTGAAAATCTACTTGTTTTCTGAGCAAGAATTCTCATTAAAGTTTTGATGGCTGATTGCAGTTGATGTGTGCTGTGTAATCACCAAACTTAGTCACATAGCTTAGAATAAGTATGGCATCTAGTCTTTCTTAGAAAGTAATTAGGTAAAATTTAACATACTTATAACCAAAATCGCCTTATCTTAAAAAAAATAGTTTGCTCCACCTGTCCTCAATTTTATTTTCTTATCATATTTTAGCTTTTTTTTTTTATCTCTTTAATGGTTCTTATTTCTACGGTTTTCTATTTTTATTTATTTTGACTCAGCACCCTCAAGAACTTCTGCATTTTTTCTAACTTTTATCATTTTTCCACAGAATAATAGTTTTAGTGGCTTATGTTTTAAAAATCTGTCCTTATAACTCTCTATAATTCTATCTCTTTCTGTCTTTATCATCTCTGTATAATAGATGGATGGTAGGCATACATAGATATAATGTATCACCTTAATAATATTGCCATTTCTAAGTAACTTTCCTGTGTACTGACTCTGCATAATGCTATTTTTTTCACCATCATCTCGTCTGACGTTACCTCTGGTTTTCCCTTTAGGAAGTACCTCCTTTTAATTGATTTATAATCAGGAAAGCATTATGTCCTATGAATTTTGTATTCTGACAAGCAATGTCGAAAAGTTAGCCACGTTGCTGTATATAGGGACTATTTGTAAATGACTAAGTGGGCATGGAAAGGTTGTGAGCTGGGCAGACCTGTTTAAGCGTGGGAAAGAAGAAAGTATTTCCGAGACTAACTCATACCCTATGTCATCCAGCATGTGAGTCCAAGTCATTGTTAAAATTTTCTAAATGATTGTCTCAACAATATATTGAATTAGAAATTCCACATGGTAATGTGTTAATTCTCTGAAGATGCCCTTTGATGGTGAAAAGCTATAAATTTTGCAAAGTTGTATTGGCAGGCCAGTTTTAGTGGGTTTACTTGTGTCCTCAAATGATAACGTGAACTCCTAAACTCAGAACCTCAGGGCTTGATCTTTTGTGATACTAGTGTAATTGCAGAACTAATAGTTCAGTTTAAATGAAGTTGCTCCGAATCAGGGTAGGCTTTTAGTCCAAAATGACTGGTGTACTTATAAGAAGAGGAGAAGGGATAGAGAGGGAGAAAGACGCAGAAGGTGACTATCTCTCCATGACAGACTGTATTATGCACCTGCAAACCAAGGAATGTCAGACAGCGCATTCTCCCCTAGAACTTCACACGGAGCAGTGCTTACCTGCCACCTTCTTGCTTTCATAACTGTGAGAGAATAAATTTGCTGCTGTTTTAAGCCACACATTTTGTGGTACAGTGTTATAGGAACTTCAGTAAACCGATAGACCAGGTAACATAGACCAGGTAACAAGTAACATTCTAACCAGTCTGAGTCACATTCTTCTCAGAGTTTATGGAGGTAGAGATTCTCAAGATATCAATAAATTCCTGTATATTATAGGCTATCCTACTTTGTTTTCTGCTTTTGATTTGGGAGTATCATAAAATATGTGTCAGGAGCATAACACATGACTTTACCTCCATAAGCATCGGCACTAAAAATGAAACTAGAGTTTTGAAGCTCAGCCACTGTACCCAGTATGGGTGATCAGGCAATGTTCATTATGCTTTCTTGAGCATTTGTATTTATCAAACACTCCTTTCACACCTGCCAATACGTATTTTGAATAAAACTCCTGGAAAACATCATTGAAATTATCACCTTTGAAATTAAAGAAATGCTACCTGGCTAATCAGCCATAAAATGCTCAAAACATGTGGATTTAAGAAAAAATCCACAAAAAAATTTGCAGTAATTCAATAAACAGTCTTCTGGCACAGAGTTTCAAGTAATCAGACTAACCTGGTTCATAGCATTGACTGCAATGTGGCTATAACTGCTGAAAATGCCACTTATATTCCTCTCACTGTATGTTTATTTTTTTATTTTTATTTTTTTCACTGTATGTTTAAATACCTGTGAAACCTTATACATACGCATCAGTAGAAAAACAAAAATTCTCTCCAAAGCAGTTTGTAACATCCATCTTTATCAATTATTGAAGAAATCATTTCAATCTATAACTTGATTAAAGAAGGATGTAAACCATGACGGAATAGTCAGCTAGTAGTTAAAATATTTTTTTTTTAACTTGAAGTGGAATAAATAATTTTTGCATGGTATGTTTCATTTTATTGAAACAGTCACCTTTAGGTATTTTAATATATTTAAAATTATTTGAGGTCACTAATAGGATTTCCCAGAATTGTTCAGAATTATGAGTTTTCTCGTACCAACATACAACGCTGGTTGGATTCTTGATTTTAAATGGCAGGGAAATTCTTTGTGGAGTCTTCTCACCCTTGCTTTTTTTCTTGTGATTATGGCAGTTAGCTGTGTGCTTGATCAACTACCCTGCTGTGGTGTTAATCAGATGAGAGAAGACCCTGCTGGGAGTTGAGGTAATTACACTGGGATGGTTCATCCCTTTGTGAACTCTCTCTAGGTCTTCATTTTTCCTAACAGCAACAGTGATACTAATTAAAAATGGATGTTAATTATCAAAGTTTAAAGTATCCTTTCCTCTCAAGGTAGTTTAATCTTTTCTAACAGTGAAATAGACAAGCTTTTCTATTTCTTTAGCACTTTTTTCTAGCTCTTTGAAAATTAAAAAAAAAATTTTTTTCAGTAAATCTGTCTCTGTAAGTGATAAATAAATATTCCTTTACACAGGGACATATTTTTTATTCTCATTTAGGCATATTTGGTCACTAAAGCCATTTCATTTATTAATAAGCAAACCTCTTATTAAACTTTATGGCTTATAAAATTGGCATCCTGCTTACAGAAAGAGTACAGTGCTTCCTGAAGCTTTGAAAACCAACCTTTATTTATAGAGGGTTGCTAAATACCACCCAGCTTATGTTTTTGGAAGAATGACAAATACAAATACAATTTGATGTTAATGTACGTAAATACTCATTGAGGTGTTTCATCTAAATGCTTTTTCATTGAAATTAAATTAATTATGCACCTGGTATTGCAAAGGAATGTGGATGATATTTATTAATAAAACTGTCTTCCAAGTAATAAAATCAGCTTCATAATCACAAATATATGTATGTCGGTCATAGATAATGGAAAAAAATTGGTAGTAAACCTGTGCTTCGAGGATGTAAATAGAGACATTGTAAGAATATCTTGAGCATTTTTATATGCTTAATTTAAATATAAAGTAGTAAGTCTAAAATTGGAACTACTATTTCTTGTGTTTCCATTTAAATTTCATATTTTACTTTGCCTAGAAAGTTTTAAAATATCTAGAGAACATTTCTAAAATGTTAGCAAAACTCATCGAAAAGACACAGGGTTTAAATCAAATAAGTTAAAATATGAATATTAGATTATGTCACAAGTTTTGCATATTTGAATTTGTGTGATATAATTCCTTAGCAGTGTTTCATATCCACATCTATTTTGTTCTGTAGTCAATCTTTGTTGACTGTAGATTCTGATGGTTTGAAATTCAGAATACAAACTTCAGGTTCTGAGAGCATAGTTCAGATTTACCATGTAGTGCCGATCCCCCCAAATGATATATTTGTGAAGGTCTGATTTTACAATGCCCTACTAGACTGCCAAATACGGCCTCGGACCATGAAATCCAAGTGGCAGTTGAGAATCCCACCTCAGTACTGTGTGAAGGGTCTAAATGCTACATTGTACTGAAGTTACATTGCAACATCCAGGAAAGAGGAAGGACAGGGTAAAAGACACATTTCAATTTAACCATGTGACTTTTAGGAAGCTAATTAGTATATTTGAAATATAATTTTCTGATCTAATATGTTAGGGGAATTCAAATATGTAATTCAATTAAGGAAAGTAAATGTAGGTATATATAAATATATATACATAATAACACTTAGAAAACTTTATGGATAGCTTTCACCATTCTGACTTTACTAAATATTTTAATATTTGATAAACTCAAGGGAAATTTGAAAATTCTGTGAAAAAAAATCAGTGATACGATTTCATTGGAAAATGTGGTACAGAAATTAATGGTAACCTATGAACCAAATCTGTATGACTGGATATGATATAACTTTTAAGCTTTGCACAATATGGCAAGCTTTTTGTTACCCTTTAACTACATGTTCAATTTCTAATGAGTTATTATATTCACAACTCCAGTGATAAAAAAGTCATACAATTTTATGAAATTAATTTTATATTCATTAATTTTACCATCACAAAGTCATTGGTAATGTATAATTATCAAACTATTGGCTATAAATCTTCAAAACAAAATCACAACTAATCCTAATATTGATGAAGTCATGCTATGTGCAGTCTGCTCAAACTAATCAGAAATATTGCAGCCTTCTCCTTGGAGAAATCACAATGAATAGGTAAAACTTTGCTGGGGAAAGGTCTCATAGGACGTGTGTGATGAATAATATGTGTTATAAACCCTGGAACTTTTCCAGCAGTCCTTATAATTTATTTTCATTATTCATAGATTCTGTATTTGTGAAATTGCCAACTTTCTAAAATTCATTCTTAATCTCCAAATCAATACTCTGGAATGTTCATGGTCATTTGCAGACACGTCATAACAAATATCAACCCTGGTTCACTCCGTGAACACAATCCCAGTGCAAAATGTGGGCTGGAGTGACTCATGATGACATTCTCCCTTCTCATATTAGCTCTTATACTGCAAGCCAGTGTCTCTTTGTGGCCATTCTTCTAGCTTTTTTTTTCCTTTGGTTTGTGATTTCGTGGTTTAAAATGGTCCTCAAACATAATGCTGAAACACTTACCTAGTACCTCAGCCCAAGTAGACTGTGATTTACCTACGGGAGAAATTACATGTTTTCAAAGCTTTGGTCACACATGACTATTAGTGCTGTTGGCTGTGAGTTTAATATTAAGAAATCAACAGCATATATTAAATAAGGTGACTTTATATAGAAACACACACAAAACAAGATTATATATGAAGCAGTTGAAAAACAACATGACCAGAGGAACCTAATTTTGCATTTTCCATAGAGGCAATGGTTCAGTATTCACTAATTTACTCTTCTTGGAGATGGCGTAAAATATAATTACTGAGAATAATAATTAACTGTTTTCTTATTTTTAGCTCATAGAGAGTTACTAGTTTATTACCTTTTATAAAAATAGATGAGATCCATCTATTTTGCTCCTTGGTATTTATTCAAATTAGTTGAAATGTGTTATGCACACTCAAAAATATGTTTATAGTAGGTTTACTTAGAAGTACCAAAGCTTGAAAGAAACCATGTGTCTCTCAGTAGTAAATAGCTTAGCAACCTGCGATTCATTCATACAATGGAATATTATTAAATCATTCGATAAAATCCAGCATCCTTTTCTAATTAGAACACTGAGGAGTATAGGCCTAGGTGGTACGTTTCATAAACTGATGGAAGCTATCTATGACAAACCCATAGATAATATTTTACTGAATGGAGCAAATCTGAAAGCTTTTCCACTTAGAACTAGAACCAGACAAGGTTGTCATCTATTGCCATTACCATTCGACATAGTGCTGGAAGTTCTAGCCAATACAATCAGGCAAGTGAAAGAAATAAAGGGCATACAAATGGGTGCGGAGAGGTCAAATTCTCCTTCTTTGCTGATGATATGATCTTATACTTAGAGAACCCCAAAGACTCAACCACAAGAATCTGGGAAGTCATCAAAAAATACAGTAATGTCTCAGGAAATAAAATCAATGTCCACAAGTCAATTCCCTTTGTATACAGTAAAAACAGCCAAGATGAGAGGCTAATAAAGGACACAACTCCCTTCACCATAGCTTCAAAGAAAATGAAATACCTAGGAATATACCTACCAAAAGAGGTGAAGGACCTCTATAAGGAAAATTATGGAACACTAAGAAAAGAAATAGCAGAGGATATTAACAAATGGAAGAGCATACCATGCTCATGGCTGGGAAGAATCAACATTGTAAAAATGTCTATACTTCCCAGAGCAATCTACCTATTCAATGCCATCCCCATTAAAATACCAACATCATACTTTCAAGACTTGGAAAAAGTAATTCTTCATTTTGTATGGAACCAGAAAAAAACCCAGTATAGCTAAGGTAGTTCTTAGTAATAAAAACAAAGCTGGGGGCATCAGCATACCAGGCTTCAGGCTGTAATACAAGGCCATAGTGTTTAAAACTACATGGTACTGGCACAAAAATAGAGACATCGACATTTGGAATCAAATAGAAAACTAGGAGGTGAAACTAACATCTTACAGCCACCTAATCTTTGATATTCATCACTATGCAAGAATAAGCTATCAAGCCACAAAAAAAAAAAAAAATACACAGGAACCTTAAATAAATATTGCCAAATGAAAAAGTCAGTCTGAATGGTTACATACTATATGATTCCAGCTAAATGACATTCCAAAAAAGACAAAACTGTGGAAGAGTTTAAAAATCCTTCGGTTGTCTGGGGTTATGTGGGAGAGGATGGAGCACAGGCCAGCACTTTCAAGATACTAAAACTATTCTACATGATGTTACTGGATACAGGTCATTAACATTTGTCAAAACCTATAGAACGTATAACATTAAGAGTGAGCCCTGGTGTAAACTATGACTTTTAGATAGTATTCATACACCAGTAGTGGGGACGTCAGGTATAATAAATGTGCCCACTAACTAAATACATTAATGACAATTGAAATTGGGAGTATTGGTTAGGAGTTCCGTTCTTTCTGTTCAAGTTTCCCATAAAACTCAAACCTCTCTAAATTAGCCTATTATTACTAAAATTCAGATTAGTTAAGTTTCTTCAATTCAAGTTTAGCAGAAAGAAAAGTAGTTCATTCAGATAAACAAGGATTCAAAAGAAACAGGCTTTGCGACATCCCCAAACAACATTCAAAGTTACTATAACACAAAATTGTGGCAACAATTATGTATATAAACACTGTTCTTTCTGTTGCCAACTTAGCTGCCAATAGATATTTAATGCTATTAACAAATATCAACCCTAGTGCTATGCCTGGAAATTTCAATTTGGTGCTACAGCCACTACTACAGAGAGGGGTTTCTGCTATGATCTTTTTTTTTTTTTTTTTTTTTTTTTCATTTTACAAGCTCCTTAGTGTCAGTCTCTGGCTGAAACCAAGGAACTTGCACCTTAATCTTTAAAGTAACTATCCCTCCAACTGAGATGTTTAAGACAAGAATTCTCCATGCATAAAAAGGAGGTTTAGATTTTGAGCAGCTAGAAATAATATTGTAATAAGATAATATATTCATAGAAGAGGTAACATTATTATCTATCCAATGTAAAAGTTAGTAATTGATGAGCCAGGAAGAAACAGCTTTGCTTCAGAAAGCACTGATACCAGGTGAGAATCTGATACACTTTTATTTTTGTAGATGGTCTCTTAAGGCCTGATTGATGCTTACAAGATGACTAATTTTACTAATACTGACTTAAACAATTTCTTGTTTTACCCTCTACTTTCACATGTAGATTAAAGAATATTCTAGCTGTGCTAGACTACGTCCATTGCATCTAAATTTCTGTTTCTAAAATTATACTACAATCCCTCTTATTAAGGTACCAATGCCTTCTCAATTTTTTCTATTTTAAATTTCTTTTTGTCTTCTAACAAAATTGGAACTATACATTAATAAAATGTTGAGGATCCCTACCTCGAAACTTTCAACCTCTTCTCTCTCATGAAAACATCCTCTCTCTATTTTTCTCTCTCTGTTCCTTAGCAATTAATTCAAGAACCACTAAAATTTTGACGATTCTGGAGCTTCTTTCATCTATATTCAGTCCCCTAAATTAATTCATACAAACCTATTGTTTGAAAGACTACTCCTAGACTCCTGATTCTCCCCCATCACCACTGTATTCGTATCTCCCTGCAGTACAGACCCAAGTTTCAGCATTGTGGAGCAGTACCCTTTAGTATCCATTTTCCCTTCTCCGTTAACACATCTTACAAGGTTAATGTACCCTTCCCAACCTATAGGTCTTCTGTAAATTAAAGACGTGCTACCACACAGGTTAAAACTTGGGCATTGTGCTAAATTTCAAACCCTCATTTGCTCATTGTAGCCAACCTGTCCCACAGCCCTGCACATTTTAACACCAAAATAGTATGACTTTGACCATCACTTTTTTTTGTTTGTTTTTTGTTATTTATTTATGTATTTAATTGTTGTGGATTCATTGAGGGTACAAGAAACCAGGTTACACTGACTGCATTTGTTAGGTAAAGTCATGTCTTGTCCCCAAAGGTGTGGCACACACAGCGATCTCACCCACCTCCCTCCTTTCCTCTCTCTCTGCTCTTCCTTTCCTTCTCTTTCTCTCTTTCCCCTTCCCTCACCCCCCACCGTGTCATTAATTGTCCTTAATTGTCTTCATATCAAAATTGAATACATAGGATTCATGCTTCTGCCATTCTTGTGATGCTTTACTAAGAATAATGTGTTCCACTTCCATCCAGATTCATACAAAGGCTGTAAAGTTTCCATTTTTTAAATAGTATAGTATTCCATGGTATACATATACCACAGCTTGTTAATCCAAAACAGTCTAGTGCAAGTGTCATTATGATAAAAGGATCCTTTTCCTTCTGGGTAGATGCCCAGTAATGGGACTGCAGGATCAAGTGGGAGATCTAGCTTGAGTTCTTTGAGGGTTCCCCATACTTTCTTCCAAAATGGTTATATTAGTTTGCAGTCCAACCAGCAGTATAAAAGTGTTCCTTTCTCTCCACATCCGCTCCAGCATCTGCAGTTTTGAGATTTTGTGATGTGGGCTATTCTCACTGGGGTTAGATGGCATCTCAGGGCGGTTTTGATTTGCATTTCTCTAATAATTAGGGACGATGAGCATTTTTTCGTATTTTTGCTAGCCATTCATCCATCTTTTTTAGAGAAGGTTCCATTCATCTCTCTTCCCCATTGATGACCCTCATTTTTTAAAAACTCTCAATATTTTAGACTCATACTTTTTGTGGCCAAAGATATTAAATTTTAATGTATCCCTAACTCTTCAGCTTTCCCAAATCTCTTCCCTCACTCGTCCCTTTCACGGATTTGCAGAGCTGTATTAACATATATAAGTCTCCTTCGAATCCTTTAGTGGAGAGCCACAGCCCGTAAAATAAAATTTAGGTCCTAACTTATCACTCATAGCTCTACCTAATGTGTTTTCTCCAACTTGCTCTTAACTCTGGGTTTTGTCCATTATGTGATAAAACGTGACTCAACTGTTTGAAATTCCTTTCACATGCTATCATCTTTTGCAATCCCATGGCAAGTTAAGAAGGAGAGTGATGTAGTAAAGATTTAGGACTAGGAGGTAGATAAATTTGAGTATGACTTGAGACTCTTCATCTTACCCATACTCAGGCCTCGTAATTTCTTTGGGTTTCAGTTTCCTAATTTGTATAATGGGTACACATAGCTGGCAATGTCGTGATGGGTTATAAACAATTTAAAAATCACACAAGTTTGGAATATATTATTTGATGAGTTTGTTTTTATGTGAGCCCTATAATCCACTTTTTTATTTGTTCATTTATAAATTAGTGTGTTCCTATTACATATCAGACTTCACTAAACCTGGAAAGTATGTCTATTTATATATATTTTTGATTGTCATTGTCCTGTTTCTTTATACTTTTGATAGTTTTGATTTTGTCCTCTGATCTATCAGAAAAACTCTGCGTACAGACCCAGTGAGGCATGTCCCATGAATTTCCTTCCTCCAAAACTTGAAACATTAAATTACTTTTAGTGCCACTTGTAGACACATTTATCATGATGTTAATTATTTGATTTCAAATTATGTATTTGGTTTTACAATTAGACAATAAACTCTTATAGCACAGAGCCTTTATCTTATCATTTTTACAGTTACCAGCCACAGACAGCATAAGTCATTATAGTAATCTTATTTTAGACATTTTAAAGCACATATTTACATTCCCCCTAAGATATTTTACAAAGTTATCTATTAAATCCTTGTTAAAAAGATTGGATATAGAAAGTATAACAATCATTTCTAAAAATTCATTTGTACATATAAAACATTTCTCCCAAAATATAACAGGTTAATTTGTAGCATAGTGTTCTTAGTCTATTTGACTAATCAGTAACTCAGAACGTAAATTCCGTAGGAGCTCAAGGTAGAGGAAAAATCACACTGGATTACTCCATTTAAGTGAAATTTCCATGGGGAGTCCAACTTTAATGAGAGTAGAGAAAAGGCAAGGACATTCCAGGTGGTTGGGATGAAGTAAGAAGTGGAGTAGAGCCAGAAATTGGTGGCATATTTATGGAGAAAATATTTTATCAATTTTCTAAAGTAAAGAATTCACTTACGGAAGTAGTGAGTGATAAATTTGATGACATTCAGACTGGCTTATAAGAGATTTGAAGACCAGGACTTTAGTGAGGCTGTATGATTTAGGTAGCAAAGTCATGGCAATGTACTCAGGAGGTGGGGGGAGGTGCACGGCATCATTTGAGAACATGCAGCCTGGCTGTGAGATGCTCAAGATTTTGCTTTGGGGTATCTCTAGATCTGGAGAAATCTGTCAAAATTCTACTGTGATCATCTTAGTATAAAACCATGAGGGTCATAACTAAACTTCTTATACATTCGTTAGTCTTCTAGTGAATCTGATTGCTTCCTCCTGTCAGAGTGATTGCAGTATCTCCAGACAGAATCTGAGAAGGTCTTAAGAAATGCATATAGTTTCCATAATTTTATTCTATTTGATTTCTTTCCAAATGATACCTGAGATATATTGAATTAGCATTATACGAATTACAGAGATAGACACCATTCTTATAAGAATTGATATAAATAACATGTATGTTCCTTTCAAATTCATAAAATATTTAAATTAGTATTATACTGTAGAAGAGACAAAATCAGTGCAAAGATCTCTGCTTTCAGAATGTTATAATCTGGTGGTGCCCAACCCTCAGTTGGAGGGCTTGAACCCAGCCCAGGCCTGCTAAAACAACAATGACAACTGCAACAAGATGTTCTGGCCAGGGCCTGTAGTCCCAGCTAATTGGGAAGCTGAGGCAAGAGAATCACTTAAGCCCAGGAGTTGGAGGTTGCTGTGAGCTGTGACACCATCGTACTCTACCCTGGGCAATATAGTGAGACTCTGTCTCAAAAAAAATTTTAAAAGAAAAAAGAAACAAAAAAAGAAAATGCTTATAATCTATTACAGATAGTGCCGAATTTATCAACATATCAAAAATAGTAATTGGAGGATATTTTAGGGGCTTATATAAAGTGTCTCACTGGAGCATAATTCTGGAAGAAAGAATCAAGGCAAGTGTGACTGAAGGGGCATCGTGCAGGCTCTGTTCTGAATACTGAGCCACAGAGACGGCATCAAGGGTAAAAGTGCCAGGTAAGCGGAGACAGGAAAACATATGTAAGCTTGGGAACTGGATAGGAGGCCCGCCATGATCTGGGCAAAGGAAAAAAGAAGGGTCTTGGGAAACAAAGCAGAGTATGATTGACTGGTCATGTCACAGTACTGCCGGCCTGTGTGTGTGTGTGCACACGCTTACTGGAGAAGCAAGCATTTAATATCACTCTATTGATTTGTAGTGTTATTTCAGAAGAAGCAGGGACCCAGGAGGGCGGAATAAGGACAATAAAAATAAGGGCAATGTGTTCATGTCGATTCACAGGTATAACACAAAGCTTGGACTCTGATGTTGACAGTGACTGTTTTGCTTCACCAAACTTTAGTCAGGCTTGCGAACTTTCCACGCCCATCTACATGTTTCCTTGTAAAATCCAGATTTAGCAGTGTGAAAATAAGCAATTTAACATCTATGCAGTGGGAAGTCTAAATTATTCTGAGCCTTAAGGAATGTGAATTACAGTGACAGGCTGCTGAAAGCTTTTATTTATTTAAATTAAGCCTTTTTCTTTACCTGTATGGTTTTGTGAAATGTTATGAATGGAGAGAGGAGCAAGGAGGACCACGTCCCCCTTCCGACTTTCATTACGAGCTTAACCTCCCCCTTAACTTTCTCCCACAAGACTTCATGGCTCTCCCGGTGCCTTAAGATGAAATGTGAAGCACACTCTTAAATTGGAAATGAAATGGAAAGCAGCCTAAAGAAAAGAAAACAAGCCTCCTCGCAAGGAAAACAAACCGCAGCTAATTAATCTGCTGTAATTCTTAAACCAGCTTTGTTTGGAAAGTGTTGTAATCCGTTTCTTTTTCTTCTTCCTACATAAGTAAGAATTTAGTTTTTGAACCTAAAATCCCTACCTCCCTTCCTCTGGAGTGGTATGTTTCAGAATGGCCATTCCCAGATTTTTCCTTGAAAAAAAACTCTTTAAAATTGGAATCTGATTCTTTTGGTAATTTCAAGTAAATATACAAGAGCTCTGCTAGGTCAGTTTAACAAGAACCCTGCTTTTACCCATATTATCGGATCAGGCTTCTCATTCTCGGCTATAGCCCAGATAATGTTTGATCACCCCGGCCTGTCTTTAACTAGAATTCTGGTAGGTCAGTTTAGCTGGAATCCACCTCACATCTGAGACTCGCTCTTTATAACTTTTCATCCACTGACCCCTACCCTGTTCCTTGGCTATAAATTCCCACATACCATTGTCCTTTACTCATTTTCATACTGAGTTGAAACCAATTTTCTCTCTCTCTTACTGCAAAAGCTCACTGCAGTAGTCTCTATACGTATGATTCTTGTTCTGAACAGCCCCCCTACCAAGCTGTAAGGAGTATTACTGACCTCAACAAAATTATATTGAATAATTTTATTATTTTAAAGATAGGCTTTAAGAAATCATTGGATATTTTTGAACAGAAGTATGGCATAATTTATTAAATGTTCATTCGATGTAAATAGCTCTGATGATAAAAATTAAGACAGTTCAAAAATGAGTGGTCGTAAGAAAAGACAAGGACCCCATTTAACCTAATCATATGTACCCTAATCTTAACATGAAATTAAAAAATAATTGATTCATTAGACCATCTGAAATTTATTTGTGTTGCTACTGTCATTTGTGAAGCATTGAACTCATACTTGACTGAGTTTATGTCCTGCAATCAATTTGAAAATATTTCTTTCTTTTTACCACACATATTGCAATAATTTCTTGTTAACTAATATTAAGTTGTGACGTTTGGTTTTGGTATGTTTTATATCAATATCCTGGGACAAATTATTCAAAACACCTGAAAGACAATTTGTTTAATGACCTGATATTGTATCACTTTTTGATTAAGTATCACTGTAGTCAAATACATATAAGATCTAGTTACTCTTATGGAGCTATTTTTACTGTGTAAAAATATAATCCCTGGTATCTTTGTTTTACTTCACCTGGAAAATTTATTATAAGGAGTATATTTTGCTTTATCATAGCATTACCAATCATTTTAAATTCTGAGTATATTCAAATACTAAAAGTGTTAAATTAGAATCAGTAATAGGTGTACTAAAATCAGGGATAGTTTTATAAATAATATACTCTACTGAAGTGAGAATAAATTGCACAAATAACAGGCTGGGGTTCAGAACACAACCTTCAAAATATTACTGTTGGGGACCAAAGTGTACCACTCTAACACATGCCACTTCTGCATCTTGACTATTTTGATTTGGGTATTTGAAGAAGCAGATGCTGGCGTAGCTCTGAAAAGCACCCTTTAATAAGGTTAATTTAGTTTGTAAAGGGTGTCTCTCTCTTTGCACATAAATGGAGAGATGATTGAATGGGAAGGCAAGGACTGAAATTTGTATAACAAACATTTTATTTCTTCCCCACTGCATAAGTGATAGGAGTATCCATCACCTCAGGTGTTTATCATTTCTTTGTGTTAGGAAGTTTTTCATTCCATTTTTTAGCTATTTTTTTCAGATTAATATAAGAGTACAAATGTTTGGACAACATCGTTTTCAATTCTGAAGTAAAGATGAAGTTGCAATTGAGCCTTCACCCAGGGGGTGTCCTGAACACCCTCATTCTGTGCACAGTAGGGGACACTCACCAATTACCCTCCCTCCTCCTCTCCCCCCCTCACCCTCCTCTCCCCTTCCCCTTGTTAGACTATACTTGTGTTTTTTCTTTTGTGTGTGCTTGTCGTTGTTTATATATTGGGGTCATATTAGTATTGAGTACGTTGTATACGTTTTTTCCCACTCTTGAGATACTTGATTAAAAAGAATGTGTTTCAACTGGTGATAGAACTAGGATTAGATCATAAGATTCAACTTTTTTACAGATTTTTTGAATTTCAAAATATTTACAGATATTTTTGATTATATGAAGCAATTTTTTAGTTTGAGTTATTGCTCTAACTGTGCCCACCACCTGAACAGTGTTGATTATGTGGGTTTTTCTTTCCTTCCCCCTGCCCACTTCCTGAGTTCCCTGGATTTTACTTCCCTCTGTGCACTTGTGTCCTCATCAGTTAGTTCCAATTTAATAGTGAATATATGTGGTAGTTGTTTCTCCATTCTTTAGATAGTTCCATTAGGAGAACGGTCCACAGTTACATCCAAATTTTTGTGGAAATTATTAATTTGTCCTTTTATGGCAGAATAATATTCCATGATATACATAAACTGTATTTTATTAATTCACTCATGGATTGATGGGCATTTGGGTTGATCCCACAAGTTTACAATTGTGAAATGTGCTATAATAAACATTGAGTGCAGGGGTCTTTTTAATAAAATGGCCTCTTTTCCTTTGGGTAGATCGCTGAGATTGCTGAATCAAATGTGAGGTCTACTTTTGATTCTTTGGGGAATCTCCATATTGTCTAATAATAAGCAGCAATATTAGAGCACTAATGGGGAGCTAGGACCCACACTGCAGAAATTATTCCATAACACTGCAAAGGAGGGAATCCTTGTAAACTCAGACTACAAAGCTAGTATCACCTTGATAGCAAAGCCAGGAAAGGACAAACAAACAAACAAAAATAAATAAATAAAACTACAGACCAATATCCATTATAAATACAAACACAAAAATCTTTAATAAAATAATAGAAAACTGAATTCAATAGCACACGTATACACACAAATAAAATGGAAAGAAATAAATAATTCACCACAAACTCGTGGGCTTCAATCCAGGGATATAAGCCTGATTCAGCATGTATAAATTAATAAATGTTATTCATCACATGAACAGAAGCAAAAACAAAGACTATATGTTTATCTCAATAGATGCAGAAAGAGCATTCAACAAAATTAATCACCCTTTCATGATAAAACCTGCAACATACTAGACATTAATGGGACATATCTCAAAATTATAAAACCATGGATGACAAACCTGCAGCCAGTATCATACTGAAGGGAGAAAAGTTAGAAGCATGCCCCCTAAAAGTTGGAACAAGACAAACATGGCCCAGTGTCACCACTTCCATTCAGTGTAGTGCCAGAAGTTCCAGCGAGAGCAATCATTCCAGAGAATGAAATAAAGTGTATTCAAAGTGGGACAGAGGAGGGAAAATTATTTCTTTTTGCTGATAATATGATCTTATATCTAAAAAATTCCAAAACTCCACAAAGAGAGTATTTGAGGTGGTAAATAACTTCAACTTCATAACTTTAGGTTATAAAATCAATGTGCGTAAATCAGTAACATTTCAAATGCCAGGAACACAAAAGCTGAGAGTCAAAGACTGAATAAAATTCACAGCAGCCATAAAGAAACAAAATACCTAGAAATATACTTAAGTAAGGAGGCGAAAGATCTTTTCAGAGAGCTATGAAACACCGAGGAAGGAAATTACAGATGGAAAAAACCAATGGAAGCACAATATCATTTTCATGGATAGGTACAACAGATATTGTTGAAGTGACTGTGCTCCCCCAAATGATTTGCAGATTTAATGCAATCCGCATCAAACTACTAATATCATATTTCACATGTCTCGAAAAAATAATTTCATGCTTCACTTAGAACCAGAAAAGAATTGGAATGACTAGACCCATCTTAAACAAACATAGCAGATCTGGAGGTATCATAGTACTAGACTTTAGACATTACTACAAGATTATAGTAACCAAAACAGTGTGGTATTGACACAAAAATAGAGACATAGATGAATGGAACAGAACAGATAACACAGATGTAGATTCTAACACTTAGCTGCTGCTTTAGCTTTACTCTCGCCACATCACTGAACCCTCTTTTGTTTTAGCCCATAGATTTATACGTATTATACACATGTACATACTTCTATATGTTGTTCATATGCTATAACCTTGTTTTAATTTACAGAATTAAAAAGTTGAAAACAATGTTTTTCCAGTTTTTCTCATTAGATATAGTATGATGACATTGTGTGTTTCATAATAATCTTTATTGTTAAGATGGTATTTTAATTCAAAAATTTTGTTTTATCAAAACTTAAAAAATATTTACATAAAAAGCACAGCATAGCTTTCATTCTTTTTTTTTTTTTGACAGAGTCTCATTATGTTACCCTTGGTAGAGTGCTGTGGTGTCACAACACACAGCAACACCTCCAACTCTTGGGCTTAAGAGATTCTCTTGCCTCAGCCTCCCAAGTATCTGAGACTACAGACACTCGCCACAGTGCCCGGTTATTTTTTTGTTGCAATTGTCATTGTTGTTCTAGCAGGTCTGGGCTGGGTTTGAACCCACCAACCTTGGTGTATATGACTGGTGCCTTAACCACTAAGCTATGGGTGCTGCCCAGCTTTAATGCCTTTTATCACTCTAAATTAAGCATCATAACAGGGCACTTTATAATCTTGTAATTGTGTTCATTTAGCCACATATCTGGTTTTAACTATCTTGTAACAGATTCCAGGAATTTCAGCCTTCCTAATGCTAAAAAGAAAAATTTAATTGAGAGGCCATTAAGCTGAGATAGTTCCAATGCCTCTGGTTCCAACTGATGGGAAATGAAGACCAACATAAACATTAAAGCAAACTTTAATCTTAACCAATCAGAAAGAAACAGAACAAACCTCTAACTAGAAACTTTCCACAGGATTATACCTGAAAAAGGCCAAGGTCTCACTGTAGCCAATCAAGTAATTACATTGCTTCTGCATTCAGCCTATAAAAGTTCATTATTCTTGCTGATAAAACAGAACCCTCTTAACCTTCCTGATTCTGAGCATTGCCTGATCCTTGAATTATTCTGTGCCCAAATAAACTCTGTTATTTAATTTGTTTAACATTTTAAAATGTGAGAATTTTGTTTTACTTGTACTTAAGGAGGATTTTAAAACATATACTTTATAAAATATTTTGCAGAATTGTGCTTATGCCTTTTATATTTGGAAGATGTAAAGTATAAAAATAAAAAAAAAACTCCTGTAGTTCTATTATTCAAAGAGCCTTCACTAATATTTCACATATCTTTTGTTTTTTTCTGTGTGGCATATATATAGGTCTACACTTTTCTAGCAATACTACAAGACAAGTACTCCTTTTTATTGTTATATTTTACTCCTTTGCTTGTTTTTTATTAAGTATGTACTGGCCAAAGTATTCTTTGCTAGATATGCCAACTAAATTTTCACTGAAATATTTGTGCAATTTGGATTGATGAGATAACTAACACAGAGCTACTTCTACCTTCTCTCTGGGTTCCTAAAGGCTTTACATGTCTTATGAGTTTAAAGAGGTCAAAAAAAAAAATAGTAGAGTTGGAATTGCAAAACTAGCATAAAAACTAACATCTGTGTCATGATGGGCTAGTGCTTAAAATTGCATTCTGGTTTTCCAATACCTTTTAAACTGATTTTAGAGGTCGTAAGTTACGTGTATTCTTTCTGTTGTGGAATTTTTTTCTGTCTTCATTGTCAGGTTTATTGTCTTTAGTCCATCGTGTCCTTCTACTTTTTCTATTGGGAGACTTTCTCTTCTAATGAAGTGTCTGTGATGTTGGGTGATTCCTTTCCCTCCTCTCCCATCTCCATTTCTCACATATTCTTTAGCGGAAAGAAGTATCAGTGCAAATTCCAACTGGCTTTATGTCTTGAGATTTTTATCTGATATCAAGAGAGAAGACTGAATTGGTCACTGAAGATTAATTTATAATAAATAGTATCCCAAGAATCTTATTTCATATGCCTATTCCCTTATAGCAAAAGATCAATTTCATCGTCTTAAAGTAAAACAACGTAAGAAATCAAGAGTTTTCCCAACGCTCTTTTAAAGCCCTGAGTGAAGTATGGGTAATTTCTGGAGAAAGAAACCCGCCGGCTGTACTTACTGACAGAAGTTGTTGGTTCAGGGCCCAGACACCAAGCTTACCTGAGCCAGAATTCACAAAATGTGACAAGTAATTAAGAAACGATAACATGCTTTGGATTCTAGGGGATTGGGCTGGTGACCGGGGTTGTGTTTATAGATACAGTCAACGCATATATGTAATGGAATGTGTGTCTATCTCCTTACTACCTTTCTGAAAGTTACGTCTTCAAATGTTATATCTGGACTAAAGAACTGCTAGTAGAATTGCATACCCAAGGGGATGAGAGCGACCGACCCTGATTGTGTCCTTTTAGTTTTGGCCCCGTATGAGCTATGCATATGTGTCTGTGGTACCCATATGCATACCACGGCTCCAAAAATGTATTATAAGCAAAATCTTAGAGAGTTAAGCTCTTTCACCAATATAGTATAAATACAGTAAGTTCTTGGAGAGTTGATAGTCAATCTAAATCTGTGGGATTTCAAAATTTGTTTTCCACTCTTCTACTGTTTTCATGACATTAAAAATAAAACTTATCTGGATATAATTAAATAAGATGTAATATTTAAGAATGTTATCTTCTGCTTCCTAGATCAGAGGTATATTAGTTTGGTACAGCTGCTATAATGAAATAATTAGGTTACTAGGGAAGTTTTAAAACAGGCTGTACGTTGGTCCATTGTTTTACTTTCAAGAAACACCGTGGGCAGCATCCTTTCTGATTTACCCACACAAGTTTGGACTTGCCCAGTTTGTCAGTGTAGGTGGGAGGGCTTCATTTGTTCTCACGAATGCAGATTTTACTTTTCTTGTCTTTTGTGTATCTCAGAACTTTCATAATGGTCCATGTATAACAGACTGAAGGGCTTTACGGAACAGAAACTACCTTCTCACAGTTCTGGAGACCAAATGCCCAAGATCAAGATGGCTTCACTGTGCTGGCTTTGTGGGTTTGCAGGTGGCTATGCTTATGCTGTGCCTTACATAGTCTATGCTCTGTTTCTGTGCCCCTCTTTGTGTGTGCAAATTTCCTTTTCTTACAAGAACACCAATCAGGTTGGGATAGCACCTTCTAACAGCATAATTTTAACTTAATCACTTCTTTAGAGACCCTTTCACAAAATAAAGATACATTCTATGTTCCTGGGATGAAAACATCAACCTACAAATTTTTAAGGGGTACAACTCACCTCAGAACGGAAGGTAATTGTAAGGATGACAAAAAGCGTTGAACTTGAAATCAGGGAATCTGAATAAAATAGGTTTTTTATATTTATTAAGCAATTCAATGTACCCAAGTTCCTCATCTTCATATGGAAATAGTAATCCCTCTCTCTAGGTAAGTGTTATGTGATAATTTATGGAGACTACCTACCATGTTGCCTCATTAATATTAATGATATTTTTGCTTAATGTGCACATATTATCATGGTCACTGTGCATTTTTGCACATCCCAAGTTTGGGCAAATAATGTGATAACAAATGCTGAAATTTAAGTTAAATGTCTTCACTTAGCCATTGCAGGCAACATATTTTTGGGGAAAAACATATTTAAGCATAATATATTAAAGTGTCCTAAAATTATGATAGCACTTTAAACAGATCCAATTGAAACACTCTAGTTTTATTTAGTCCACCATAAAGCTCTTGTTCATGCATCACTGATTTATGGACAGTTGTCACAAATAGGATAGGCCCATATGTTAAAAGCACTTTCCATTTTTTTGTGAGTTCCCTCGATCAGATTCAGCATATTAATCATTATAGTAATTTGCCATCCTCATTTTCAGCTACATGGTCTTAACTATTCCACTATTTGAGCTTTGTCTATTAATCTAAATCATTAATCTTTGGCGGATTTATCACAGACTGTTTTTTGGTGTATTGATCTGGATTCAGTGCACACCTCGTTCATAGTATTCTTTTTCTAGTTTGTAGCTTCATAAAAAACATTCTTATTGATTGATGTGTTGATGTATTACTGTACTGCTTCACCTTAAATACCTTCCCCTCTCCAAATCTCATTCCTGCTATTTTACATGTGTTAACCTTTTGCACATCTTTGCAGTGTCCTTCAATGTAAGATCAGGTAAGACAGGCTTGACTGTATTTTCTAGTGTAAATTAAAAAAAAAAAATTGTTCGGCTTGACTTATGCTTAGTGACAGTTCTCTGTATTTTTCACTGTGATGTGACTACGTGAAGGACAAGGCCTAAAAACGGGGTGCGTTATACTCCATCTGCACTGGGAGGGAGATGTGGTCGGGGTAATTACCGCTGCCTATGTTTTTATTCCTTTTTTCATTAAAGCTGTTATCATCCTAGGGACAAGATAAATAATACCCCATACATGGCTTTTATGAGTTTCTGTCTTTGTTAAATGTGAATGACGTGAATGGCAATAAGTAAGGCTATAAAACATTCATAAATAAAACATTAGCACATTTTGGTAATAGTGCAGGTGTAAATGTCACTAATGAAGTAAGAATAAATATGTGATGTTAATTACTCCGGCTTGCCTAACGATAAAGCGTGAAAGGAAATGTAGAGCTTGACAAGAATGAAAACAGGAAAATCAAATACATTGTTTTTCTTTTCGTTGTCGGTTTTTTCCCCTCTAGGAAATACTCATTTTTTCTTTTCACCGACCAGATAAAAGTAGGTTATGTTACAGGTTGGGTTGTAGGTGAGACTGATTTATGGAGTGATATTCTAAGCACAGTAAGTCAGAAATGGCTTTCATAACATTTACTAGCTGGTCCTAAACTGATATGGATAGATGTAATGTATGGAGAGCTAGATGATAATAGATACTGCTCTTTTATATGTACATACTGATTTATATATATACATGTGTATGTACTTATAAACATATTCATACTATATTTATACACACAAATATATACACATATAAGAACTATACAATAGTGTATATTTCTCTCTTTGTTTCTTCAGGATAAAAGTCAGGACACAATACTTGCTTCATTATCCCCCATCCTCCTGCCTCTCTCTACCCCCATCCTAGACTACATTTGTGTTTTATTGTTCGTTTGAACATGTAATGGTTTATGTATTGGTTTCCTATTACTATGGAGTACATTGGTGATGAGGGCATGAGGTGGGATCTCACCTAATGTGCACATTGTGTGGGTGTATAACTCACCTCCTGGGTGAAGGGCTCTTTTACAACGGGAACTTTACCCTGGAAGTGAGAACAATGTAACCTAAAAATGTGTACCCTCATATTAATTTGAAATAAAATATATTATTTTTAACATATTTTACATCAAAGTTTAATTTCAAAAGATCATTGAAACTTGCAATTTTTTTGTTTTCATATACACAGATCAGTATTGTTATCTTTTCTGGTAAGACAGGTGTGCCATAGCTTCCACGGCTTTGTCTTAATGCATTCACATAGTTTGCATTCTATAAGTAGATTAGAATTTAAAGTTATCAGAAATAACTATTTGCCCCCTTGAACTAGAATTACCAGATAATACAGACATATACACCAGTAGCATTGCAAATTCAATTTTTACTAACTCATATGAAATAATAAACACAGAAGAAGAAGGAGGTAGAAATAGGGCACTTTTTAACTGATGACAAATTTTTCTAAGGAGTACAACTGTCAAAAGAAAATAGATTTAAACATAAGGAAATAAGTAACTTAAAGACACTAAGGTGGTTCAAAAAGTTCCAAGTACATAGGAAGATTGAAGAAGCATAAATAATATAAATAGTAATGTTAATATTATCATTAACAGTTTAGATAAATGAAGATCTTACTTTACCTCAGACATTATTAATTGGTTATTTGCTGTCCACCGAGAATGATGTTATCATTCTCGTGAAAGTTACTGTTAAAACTCATGCAGGAGAAAAGTGGAGAATTTATTAATAATTAAAATATATGCAGCATTTTTTAAAAATCTGAAGTTCAACACCTAGCCTTCCTATAGCTGCAGAGAAAACAAATTTCTCAAGTAAAAAGATAGAGAGGCATTGCTTTCTAGAAAAAAAAATTTGCAATTGCAAAATGTGTGTATACACTTGAATGTTTATAAATAGGGTAGTAACTATAAATAATTATAACAAATTCCCAAGAGGAAATATATCTATTTTTAAATATTTCAATTGCTGGCTTTCAGTAAGAATATATGTCTAAGATATTAAGCAGGACAAATAAATTTTGTCTTTTATGGGCTGATTATATACATACATTTATGTATTATACATTTAAGGATATCATTGAAAACCAAGCAAAATAATGTATAGGAGTGCATACATATCTTTATGATTATAGAGAAGAGTATCAAGGGTACCCATAAAACTCTAATTAGTAAAAATTCAAGAGTTTTCATGGAAGGAAGAATTAATATATAAATTTTTCTATATACTATTACAATATCGTTGGTTACTAAGATAATCTATTATTCGTGTGAAAATATTTTAAACTGTCAAATAGCATGCAAAGTAAATGATGAATAATGATTGTGATATACTTTTTAAACAGACTGTACATCAAGTATGGTAAAGGAAATTCATAGCATTTATATATATAAATAAAATAGAGCCTTGTTTGGTACTTTATTCGTATGCAATTTTTATCTCTGTGGCATACACATATATATTCCTCCTCAGACAGTAAATAAGGATGTATTTTCTTCTATTTTTTAATCTGATGCCATATGACGGTGATTAGCATCTGGGAGTGGAGATGACTGAATTGGCAACTGCAAAACCAAAAGAAACTTCCATTCATGTGTACAAATCAAGGCTTTTGATAATGATTGCAGACATGATGTGAAGTGCTTATTGCCAGTGAATCATAGTTGGCCTGAAGTAGATTTTGTGCTGTAAAAAGGATTCTTGATTCTCTAACTTTTAATAAGAACTGGCTGTAAGAGGGCTCAGAAAAATCAGAAATTCGTATTAAAGCAGCATCTTAACATTCTTGATTACCCCTTCCCAAGCTAAGCACAGTCAGTATTGAGCTCACTAAAAACCAATCTCAGGCAAAAAGGGCATGTGACTCTTTATTGTACAGACTTGAAGAAACAAAAGAGTTTCCTTACTTTTACCACAATGTGAACTAAAACTTCCGTCTGTTTTACCACAAATGTGAACTAAAAAATGAACAATACAAAAAGAAGAATGCCTCCAGCTTTGCAACGAAGTTGGTTCCTTGCTTGGGGACTAGAAAGGTCCTCCATGAAAACATGCTGGCTCTGATAGACACGCCCTTCACCTCCTCACATCCATGTCTTCTTCCTTTGTAAGTAATTAAAATAAGTTCCTATTTACATTGTTAAGAGATATCTATGAAGTACTGCTTAAAATTTTTGAGACAGATGACCCATGAAAGATGAAACATTTAAGAAATACTCATAGAGTGGCTAAGGTGCGAGCCACATACACCTAAGGTGGCCGGTTTGAATCCAGCCCAGGCCGGCCAAACAACATTGATGGCTGCAACCAAAAAACAGCTGGGCGTTGTGGTGGGTGCCTGTGGTCCCACCTACTTGGGAGGCTGAGGCAGGAGACTTGCTTGAGCCCGAGAGTTGGAGGTTGCTGTGAACTGTGATGTCACAGCACTCTACCCAGGGGGAGAGCTTGAGGCTCTGTCTCAAAAAAAAAAAAAAGAAATATTCATAGAGTTAAAAGTTGAAAATAATCAAAATAATATTAAAAAGAATGACTTTAAATATCAGCATGTCTATAAAACTTCAGAAACAAAGAGTGGATCTAAAAGAAAAAAAAAAAAGAAAACCAGAGAGTTCAAATCCTAAGTGCAGCATTTCTGTCTGATCTGGGTGTGTGCTTTTTCAGGCTTTCCAAGGTGATAAAATTCCTTGCTATACTTCAAATCTAAGGGAGATAAATGAAATAAAATACAAAATAAATATAACATTATGGTTTATGGCCTCCTTCAATCATTGAAATAGAATCATAGGACAGGAGCTTAGATATGATTTAGCCCAATCCCTTAGGAAAATTGGAGCACGGAAAAGAGAAGAGGTTTGCACACATTTATGAGAGCAAAGCCAGCCATTATCTAGAATTGGGATTAGCATGGAGGTCTGATGAACCTTGTTTGGTGACTTTTTTTGTACAAAGAAAAATAGGTAAGTGATTCTTTTATATAGTTGAAAATTAACGTTTGACACACTTTATTAATCTACCATATTCCTTGGTCCACGAAGAGAGCTGAGGACAAAACAAAACAAAAGTTTCCCTGTTGGAATATAGTTTCGATTCTAACAGGGAAGATAGGCAATAAAAAAGTAGACAGAAAGGATGCAAAACTGGAAATTTAAATGATCGTTGCATAATAAATAGAAGAACATGTGTGATTGTGATATCGCCTGAAAAGAGGTTTGAGCTGGATCCTGAGTGTGAAGGGATGTGTCACACGAGGAACTGTGTTGACACGCATAGGAATGCCAGACGGAGGGATTGGAGACTCTTAAATGTGAAAAGACACATGAAGTCAAGCAGCCTAAGCCTCAGAGGGAGAGATGTTGTGTCTAGAGAATAGTAAACTCACAGGAGAGTGTTAATCAAAACTCTCAGAGGGTTAGATGATGTAATGAAAGCATGTAAATAAGCCTGGGTTCTGTTCCTGTAGTAGAAAAGCCCCCGGCATATTTTAATCGTGGCACTGAGATTTGGATTCTATGAATAAATTGATCTAGGTGGAAGCCAAACAGAATCAGAGAAATCAATTAGAATCCTATTGATTTAGCTCAGAAAATAATAAACGCTGCTTTGACTAAAGTGCCAGGAGGAATAAAAGGGGAGTCATCGACTAACCACTATTTAATGTTCAGGATCGTTCCTTCCAAGTAAACACCATAGGAGAAATTAAAGGAAGAGAAGAATTAAGTGTCTTCCAAGATGTTGGCTTAAAAGAAGAGGACTGTTGTGCAGTAAAAGTCAGCTGTTCAAACTCGAACTTGTTACACGTTTAAGAAGCGCGAAACAAGGACCTGGCGATATGCAGGGGACCCTGGTGCGAAATAGTAAAAGACAAGGATGGGTAAAGGTATATCAGAAGTCGTCTCCACGGTGTCCCCCCACTTAGAGGATATTACACTAGTGAGATTAGTATAGAATCAATTTCTGCTGGTAACTACCCAGTGACCTAGAGGCAGCGTGTCCTGTCAGATAGGAAGACAATTACAGGATTATGGTGTCACTGAAGAAAAGAAATAAATATGTTTCAAGAAGGAAAATGTGGTCAGCTCCATTAAATGCCATGGAGTGGTCACATGTGACAGAGGACAATTTGTGTCCTTCAAATTGGGCAGACCACAAGTCACTATGGACCTTGACAACAGCGTTTAAGGTAGAGAGAAATTATATGAAATTGCGTAAGGTGCCAGCACAAAGTCGGAAAGAACTAAACGATCTGAATGAAAGGGGCTTACAGATTTGTTGGTAGATTTCATCTGGCTTCTACTAAGGCCCATGATTTGAGAAATTTCAGTGCCATTTTCAACGAGAAAAACCTGGACCTGTACAATGAACCTGAGAAATTCCTCTAGGCAAAAAGGTTAATTCTGACAGAAATGAAAGTTAAATGGTAACTATTCAAGTGAAATAAATAGTCCAACTTGATTGTATAAAATAATTATCTCAAAAATGATATATGTAGTGAGTCTTGCGGATAGGGACAGAACAGAACATGGTTGATGACATGATGTATAAAATCCCTCAGTACTTTAGCATAGAAGTTAATAGTCCTGCTTCATTTCCATTCCATTTTTCAATCTGTTTTTTAGATATATTACCTTTATATTTCTTTTTTCTTTGTGAAATGTATTACTAGATGCTTAGATCAGCCTTTCCAACATTCAAGTCACTCTATAAATAAAATAGACTATCAGATGATAATTTCAAACAACTCCAGATAACCTTAAAATAAGTCTCTTTCCCTGGTTTACAGTAGAAGCACCACAAGTTAATTATATAATTGATTGTCTTCTTATTTTTCTGTTTTTAAAGTAGCTTTATGTCATTTGCTAAAATCATCATTATGCTGACTTGAGATTAAAAATTGGTGAAATTGTATTCAGGTGGTTGAGACGTACTCTCAAAGAAACAATGGGACTTCAACTTTATTCTGCAAGATTTCATTCCGTTAATACTGTTGACTGGGGTAGGTAATACTGAACTATCACACACAAAACAAAAGTGCCTAGCACTAAGCATTCAAGCTAGATGGACTTCTAAATAATTGTAGCTGCTAGTATTCTGAAAGTAATATTTTTTAATGTAAAAGAGATTTCCTTTTCCTATGACAGGTGCTCTTTCTTTGCATATCGGAAGAACATGATATTGAAGGGCTGCATATTCAGAAACAGCATGCCTCCAAACCCAGCATCCCTAGCCTTGTATAGTATGAAGTAAAAGATTCTTAGGGATATCAAGTTAACTAATTGGAATTCCTTCTTTCTTTGTTCCTGTAGTCTGAGAAGAGAATTGCAATACAACTCTAATAAAACGAGGTTAAGTGTACTCTCTGACTTGTCGTGTCTCTCTTTATTATCTTGAGAACACAACGCATACACTCATTTTGTCTTCCGTAAGGATGGTTTGGCTTATTGCAAAACAATTGAGGGACTTTTCCCACTTACAAGAAAAAAAAGGCATATTTCCTAACATCCATTTTCGCTGGATGCTACTCAACTTAAAGATCTTCAAATGAGTTTGTTACCTGTAACAAATGCGTAAGTTAGGGCATATGACTTTAGAATGGAAACTTATAAAGTAACACGCAGAGAATTGAAATACCATCCATCGAAAGATGGAACCCAACTGTTCATAATTGCTTGTGAATGCAGAAAGTGAAAAAAAGAAAGAAAAGCGTAATATTTCTGATTCATTTTCATGATCCATTGGCCAGATGCTATGAGGAGAATCACTAATGAAGCCTGTGGTTCCATGCTGTTTGGCCCCACAGCACGAGCTATGCATCACCTTCTGGTCACATCTTTTACTTGCTACTAACACCAGAAAGGTCCATGTGTTTTAAACACATTAAAATACAATATGTACGTATTATTCAGCTTCCTTTGAAAATCACTGACAGCTACCATACTATTTGTGGGAGTGACAGCACTCGGCAGAGCATTGTTCTGTGAAATAGAGTATAGAATAACACACTGTGACAGGAAAAATGTAACATCAAAAGTTTTCCAGACCCTGTTATTTAGTCAGGTGTTTGTTAAGGACTTAATACTGTAAGAGCTCACTTATAATTTTAGTTTCTTCTTCTGAGAAAAATTGGATTTCACAAAATAGAAGAATCTGGTGTCTATTACCCTTCCCATCACTTATTAGTTTTGTGTTACATTTCTTAGCCCGGCAAGAAACTCTCTGGTCTTTGACATGCAGCTTACAAGCGAATGCTGACAACATAACAATGAGATTTCCCTACTAGGTTATTCTCACAAGTATTAAAAATAAAATTCATAAATGTACTCTAAGCTCCGGCATGTCAAAAGTGAATAGCAAAGTTTTTTTTGTTTGTTTGTTTTTTTGTTTGTTTTTTTCTAAAGCCACCAACTTGTTCCAAGGATTATTCAGCTAATTTTAGCTAAAATACACAACTCGATTTTGTCTCTGCATTCAATGCAGGCAGTGATGTTGAGATTGTGTTCAAAATGAAAAAAAAAAATGTAGAATTAAATCTTATAAATATTTCTGCCACTGAAACATAAGCCTAGATCCTGTGTTTTTCTCCTGAAATACGCTCTAACTCAGAATGCTGAACCTAAGTAGTACAGCCATTAAGTGTGCTTTCTTACATTATTTAGTTCATTATATCATGAGTTTGCTCTATGAATAATACATTTCGCATATGAGAAAATTAGAGAAATTAGAGTAACACAGAGGTCCACACTGTTGGCACTAGCTAAGTCAGAACTACAGTCAAAATACTTGCCTGGATATCGTGGATAAAATAGTAAATCGTCGTAGTTATCAATTTGTATTCAAGACATGATGGTAATTTTTCAAAAACTTAGCAATACTATATGTTTTTTTTTCAGACTTGTTTATCTGGAAAATTCCCCAGAAAATTGGATCTGAGATCATGGGAAAGGCATGCTGCTGAGAAAGGTAAGAATGACCGTTTCAGGGAGAGTCAGGTCTGGACAGAGTAAGGAGGAGATTTAAATGTTGTGATAAAGGGCTTGGTTTGTTCAAAGGAGAGTTTTGGAGCCGAGATGGACCCTCAGGCTAGGCAGTTAGGTTTGCAAGTCCCATTAGGATTAGTCCCTGGATATGGGCTGGTCTGGGAGGAAGACACAGCCTTGTCCAAGGTAACTTTTTCCTTTAGGAGAAATTTAGAGGGAGAGTTTCAGCTTTTACTACTCTGCACGTTTTTTATCGACTAACACTATTCTACATACATGTTAACATGTTCAAAATGTCTATTTTTGTTACAGTTTAACTTTGCTTTTTACAATTAACAATGATTAATATTACCTTAAATATTGGAAGGGATCACAAAGTTTCACTCACTTTAAATAATGAAAATGACACTGTTCATGTTATTTATTAATTTTTTTATATGGCTCTTGATGTCTTTACAGTGTCGCTATTGATGTCTTTACAGTGCTGTTCTTAAACTTCAAGGTCTTAATACTTGTCAGCTTGTTATTAGAAGTCACCTAAAATGTTCTGTTGCAATTCGAACTTTTGCTTACTGAAAGGTATACACTAACAGAAAAAAATAAGATGAAGTCTTAGAGAAAAATATTGCAATTGCTTTGTCTTCATATATTTTGTTATGAACATTGTGCTTCATTCTTTAAAGAAACAAAAACTAGAATGTAAATCACCCCATAAATTTATGTCAAAATACCATGTTGGTGCTAACCAAGGTGAAACAGAATTCAGTGAAACAGTTCATCTGTCAGAATCCCTGAATCAATCCTTAATGTTTTGTAGAGTTGAAATTACTATGATCCAATTTACAGATAAGTAGATTAAAGATCAGTGAAGATAAGGAAACTGGTCATTTGGCTAAAATCATGAAAGATGTGATTACACTCCCATTTTTTTTTTTAGAAATTATGACTTACAATCAGCAAAATACAATGTGCTAAGAGGAAGAAATGAAGGATGTCAAGTAAAAATAAAAAAAAATCACAAAAATTAAAAAGAAAAAAGGGGAAGGAGACAGTCCCTTCTCACATTAAACCAAAGAAACAGAGATAGGCTGCATAGCCATGCCAATCACTAGGTCTTATTATCGGAGTAGGGCTCATATTTAACAAATGCATAGAAATCCTACTAGGGCTTATTTTTGGGGTAGGTCTTATTTTTGGGAAAACACAGTATATAGTGATGAAAGAGTGAAACCTAGCTATGCATTGATTTAATGTAGCTCCATAACTTGCACCGGAGCATTTTCTCTTCAGCAGGAGCAAGCATCTACTACATGCTACATATAAAGTGATACAAAGTGCCTTGCTTTCACTGAAGCCAATGTGTGGAAATTAGAGATGCCCCTCTTTTATTTAAATAGAATGCCTTTATCTTTAAGGAGTGCATTTATATAGCACTAAAGCTTTCTAAAATGAAACTTTTTTATTTTAAACTAACCTAGTAGTTGGTAACATTGGCTAGGCACACTCTATATGAAGAAAATTATTCAATAAGCTATAAAATATAGTTAATGGCTTAGAATTTAAAATCTATTTGTAATAGAATACATGGTGACTGTGTCTCTTTACCATATTGAAATTGTTCTCCTTCTTGGCATCAGATCATTGGAAGTGGTTAGGCGGACATCATCGTATGTCTTTTGAAAAGCCACTTAGTGGTTTTTGAGAGTGATGGTCTTGTCTTTTTGATACTTAAGTTTAAGGAAACCTCTACTGTAAGTTTATCTTAAGCGTCACCTCTGCTTTCTCCATATTATGAAACTGAGCAAATAACAGTGAAAGGTAACTAAATGCTGTTGAGGAAAGGAACAATCTAGACTCTAACAGATATAACAAAGTTAAAATAAAAAGATAGGCAGATGGGAAAAAACATGAATATTTAGAAGTGAGTTCTGCATACAAACGCATACACGAATAGTAAATATCATTTCTGGAAATTAATGGTTGCCAAGGTAGTAAAATATAGTATAAGATTTGAAATAGGTTTTCATATGTAATTTGTAGAAGTAAAGGCCTAAGGGCTGAAAGAGGAAAAAGAAAGAAAAGGAAGATAAGTATAAATTAGAATATGCACAGAGAAAATCCTTTTATACTTTGCCCCAGTATTTTACATGTCATCAGGCTCCCATAGTCTTTAAAAAAATTGCAACTTAAAATCAGTGAAATCTCAAGTGCTAATAGGAAGGCAGGAAGGAAGGGTGACAAGTAAAAATAAGAAAAATAAGGGAAGAGGATATTCCCACCTTAAACTAATGCAACATGTATAGTAAAAAAGAGCAATACATGTATATGCGTGGATTTAATGAACCTTTATAATCCTTTTATACTTTGTCCCAAATATTTGCAAGGTAAAAAAAAAAAAAATTACAGTGAGTACTCACCATCTACCATTGAATATTTTACTGTATTTATTTTCATAAATAGAATTTATCTGCCCATTTACCTATCCCTTTTCCATGCATATTTCTTATTTATATATTTTTAATTCAATCATGTTATTATTTTAAATTATTGGCCAGGATTTTCATAAGAGTTTACAGATCTTTGCAAAATGTTTTTTAAATACTGCATCCAATTTCAACTATCTCAACATGAACACACATACATGCACACACACAGGCATCCACATTCTCATTGCACATGTATATTTTTACATAGTCATTGCCACTTTCCAGCTACTACCAAATGTAAACACTATAATGAAAGAGAGTCCTGTCTTTAATTTTCTCATTTATTTTGAATACCTGAAATAGATTGTGGTGCATAATATGCAAAAAATATATTTTAGTTGTATTTATGTGATATAACAAGATATTTTGTTATAAATCATTCTCAAATTTATAGGATATGTTTTTCAGATCACACATCGAATGGTATCATTTTAAGATACTTATACAGCTCTGTAAATTGATCTAGATGCCCCTTCCCCAAAATGTCTGTTCTCAATTTTAAAACTTTTTTTAGTTTCTTTTTAAAGTTATAGCTTTATTATGAATATTTAACTGCCAAACTATGATTTTTTTTTTAAGAACAATTGTACATAAATCAATTTCACCCTTAGCTGGTCTTTCCACCATCAATGTCATTTTCTGTTTGCTGATTCAGAAACAATCTATTCCTAAATTTCTAGCATTTGTTTATACTGCTATTTCTAATTGTTTCTACCATTTCTATATTTATTGTAAGTATGAAAACTAATAAAGTAATTAAAAGCTGATGTAAAACACCTCCCCCAACATAGACATAAAATCTTTCTCTCTTCCTCTCTCTCTCTAGAAGATCAATAAACTTCCAAAGTTGAATATTAGAATGGCAAAGTGACAGGGTGAGTTTTGAGAGCCCCAAAACTCTCTGCCACACTCTCCAATTTGCACAAAACCTACTTCCTAAGCTTCCTCTTTTAAGCTCTGCTTTGCTGTTTTGACAATCTGTTTATTATGGTGAGGTCTCAGCTTTGACTTAATCTTGACATCAGTTGGCTTTTAGCTGAAAATCTGCAATTGAGATGGTGAAGCTGTCACTCTTGTTGACCTTTTAACAGCCTGGTGACAGAGACTCATTTCCTTTTGCTAAACTTTAGTTAACCAGAGATTCTGTGGGCCAGTTTAAATCAGAGATTTGGAAAAGCAAGCTAGCAATCTGACAAATAGAATTAAAACATTCAATGTGTGAAAACATGTTTGTTATTCCAGCAGATGATAGAATTGGAGGTTGGCTTGCTTATATAAGCTGCTTTTCAGAACACACGAGCCAAATTCATCAGATAATTTTTTATTTCTCCCTTTTACTTTGTTTGTCAAGATTCTTCCTGAAAGCAAAACTGTTTGATTCTGGAGAATATGATACTTAAACTAAAACTTATTTTGATAAAATTTAAGTGCAGTGGAAATTGGATATCACAACAAATAGATTAAATAAAGGGTTTTTAATGTGTCTTTAATATAAAATACTCTTTAAAATATTTCAAGAAAAAGGCCAGGTGTGGTGGCTCACGCCTGCTGTCCCAGCACTGTGGGAGGCAGAGGCGGGTGGATTGCCCTGAGCTCAGAGGTTGGAGACCAGCATGATCCACAGTGAGATCCCATCTCTACCAAATAATTGCTGGGCGTTCTGGCAGGTGCCTGTAATCCCAGCTACTTGGGAAGCTGAGGCTAGAGAATCACTTAAACCCAAGGACTTAGGGGTTGGTGGAGGTTGCTGTGAGCTATGATTCCACAGTACTCTACTGAGGGTCACAAAGTGAGACTCTGTCTCCATTAAAAAAAAAAAAAATTCAAGAAAAAATGTCTTTATACATATAAAGCACAAAAAGTCCCTAAAAGCCAATAATAAAGTTTATGAAGTTTTTTATATTTATTGCTTATATGGTAACATATAACAGTAAATTATAACTATTTCAAATCATATTAAATATCATTGAAATAGAATATATATTTTATATACTCAAATCTTGAAAATGTGAAAGTATTTATTGGTATTTAGTCTTAAGTTTAAGTATGTATTTATAGGAAAGAGTGCTAATGTTTCATTTTTACCTAAAACCCGTGTTCTTTCATTATGTTTAATACTCTTATGATATTCTCAGAAAACAGATCCCCATGATCTATATTTGGGTCATATTTTCTCTTTTTCTCTTTTGTAATTTTCCCTTACAATCCTTTCTTAATACATGTCTAATTCACAGTAATCCTCCAATAGTAATACTATTTCATCATTATAAAAATCATTTTAATGAGCAATTTTAAAAACACTTCTGACATTCTTATCAAGCATTTAATAGCACAAATTAAGTAAATGGAAAATTATGATTTCATTTGTATTCACTGTAATGGTGCTATTCATCAAGAATTATTTTGGCATTTGTGCAAATACAGCTCTCTATTTCCATGGAAATTTATTTTTGTTTTGTCCTTAATTGAGTCAAGTTGACTCATTGTTCTAAATGGTTTAGTAAGCTGGTGCCTGGCTCAGAAGACATAAAAAATAATTTGGGCACAAATGGGGAAAGAGGAGTTCCACCCTTTCTTTTAACAAATGTTTTGTTTGGCCTTTATTGGAAACATACCAAAATTCAAATTTGGGAGAATTTATATAGCAGTCAGAGTTCTGTGCTATCTTCTGCTTTATCTTCAAAAAAAAAAATACATTCTTGTATCACCTGTTAAGATTTGGTCTAACCTTAGTCCAGGTGTAGGATATCATGTAACTGATACTGTTATTAGTAAACAGATAATTAGGCAGGTGCAAACGTTTCAATAAAGCAAGTGGGAAGTGTGGAAACAGAATCAACCACTAGTCTGAATTAGACTCAATCTTGAATACAGACAGGAAACTCTTCTACCACATGGATATTGGGGAAAAGGGATTGTCTGCTTGTAATTCTTTGTTTTCATGGAAATTCCTATATCTTAGAAAAAGTGCTTGTGAATTAGGAGAAGGCAAGGAACCATGTTGATTTTTAAGAAATTGTCAGAAGAAAATGATTGAAATAGTTTGTCACCATCCTTGATGCAATATTTTGATTTTGTTTTTCTTCCCTTGTACTTACTATAATAAATAAGACTCTAAACCTCACTCTCTCAATTCCTGTATGATAACTACATGAAACTGGGGGTTTGATTTGTGTTGGATCAATTTGTTTAATCCAGTAAAAATATAACATTTCAAGTGAGCACATTTTTCCTAGTTAGCAATTTTAGTTGAGTACAGAGTTTACTGTCATTGTTATTCTTTTTAATTAAAAAAAAAATTATGTGTAATAATTAAGCTTCCGTGACACTCGATCTAATTTAATTTCTCAGTCTTCCAAATAAGATGAGCCCTTACAAAGGCCTTCATGCATCAATCAAGCCTCCACCACCGCTGCCCCTACTGATAAACATTTACATTCACTGTATGTTAGTTTTCCTCTTTTTTGCTTTGTCATCGTGTTTAAAGAGACAGCCTATTTTTTTGCAAACACAGAAATTCTTGTTCTACCATTTTAATTATGTGCAAGAAATTGCCCAGGCTCTGCTTTTTACAGCATGACCTTCAATAATAAATTGCCCTTTCTGAGCTGTCTTTTTCATCTGGAAATATAATTAATTATATTTAATTTGCCAATCCCCGAAAAGGATATTTTGAGTATTGCTGATGATTATAAATTTAAAATCCATACTTAAACATTACTTTTACAATTAATATTTCAGACCCAGCCATTTTATTAATGTATCTTCATATCTAAAGGAAACCTGTTAGATCTGAAATGGAAGCACGATGGCAGGAGTAATACAGAGGGAAGGGAAATAATATGGCTTTACCACTAGGAATAAAGAAAAAATAAGGTTGAATGGTTTTCTAAACTAACAATCTATGCCAATTAGATAATATTTCTTCACTGCTCAATATTTTTATCAGTTACATAAATTTATATCATTATACATAGGAAGGATGAAAGATCCCTTTTAGGATTGGGTACAGCGGCTTACGCCAATAATCCTAGTATTCTGGGAGTCGGAGGTGGGTGGATTGTCTGAGCTCACAGGTTCAAGACCTGCCTAAGCAAGAGTGAGATTCCCATCTCTAAAAATAGCTGGGCACTGTGGCAGGTCCCTGTAGTCCCAGCTACTCAGGAGGCTGAGACAAGAGAATTGCGTGAGCCCAAGAGTTTGAGGTTGCTGTGAGCTGTGACATCTCATCACTCTACCAAAGATGACAAGTGAGACTCTGTCTCAGAAAAAAGAAGAAAGATCCCCAATAGTCTAGGCTCTAACTATATGTCTAGCCTTTTATTTAAGTATTATCTGTTTCCTTAATTCTACGTTAAGCAAATTGAGCTTTAACTACAAGTAATTTTCCAAATATGATTTTGTTCCGTGTGTCCCTTTATTTTTAATAGTGTAGCTGTATGATTAGAATTCCCTAGTGCTTTTGTGAACTGGTTATCTTATCCTGATATTTTAAGAATCTAATCTTGTGCTATATCCAGTAGGAAATATGCTTAACATTAGGAATTAAAATGATTACTCCTTTGCTTTAACTGTCATTATGAATTCCATTCAATTTTTAGACCTGAGGATTTGAGGGCTGGAATAAAATGAATAGCCAATACTATGGCTGAAAGAAAATAGAAGAGTCTGCATTTGGAGCGTTGCAAATAACCTCCCTTGGAAACTGGAGATGTGCTAATTTTGTTATAATGATGACACTGTCTTTGTAATTTTTGTAGATGACAATTTTAAAAAATGTCATTGTGTTAGACTTTCCCATAGTACCATAATGACAGCAGATAAGATTAAAATTGGAATATTTCAATCAGAATAGTGGCTTGCATAAATATTAAGTGTAATGTTATAAACGTGTCTCGCTAACCCAGGATCTCTGAAGACTAAATCTGTGGTACTTACAGTTCCTATCACAGAGTAAGTGCTCAATTAATGTTTGCTATGTTAAATAGTAAATAAGATTTTGTATCCTGAAAGCTTTGAAATGTGTCTTTTAATTTTTTTTTTCAGTTTTTTTGAGAGGGGAGAGGAGGGTTTGAACCCGCCACCTCTGGCATATGGGGCTAGCGCCCTACTCCTTTGAGCCACAAGCGCTGCCCCAGTGTATTTTGAGTTTTTGCATGAGAAATACGAAAATAGCATACTTTATCTTATATGTTGCTATGCATAGGAAGAGGCAGTATTAATTCAATAGTGGCAAAATAGTCTTATTGTGGAATTAGATGGCCAGGGGTCAAATCTCTGCTCTGCCCCTTATAAATTTTGTGATTATAAACAATAAGTCTACTTACATATAATAATTGTTCAACTAGAAAAATGGGACATGATAATAGTTCATATCTAGTATGGAAGATACTATAATCTTATTTATTTCTGTCAGTGCCTGAACCAGAATAACAATTAAAAGGACACTGCTTAGCTCATTTAATGAAATGAATAGTTACATCGTCTGCCTTCTTATCTCAGTTATTTTAGTATTATTTGCCAAGGGACTCCAAATATATATACACATAACTCATTAGTATTTTATAAAATTAAACATCTGTTTACCTCTTAAAATCATTTTAAAAAGTAAAAGACACTTTGCAGGTTCACATTTCTATAAGATCTTGAAAATAATCACTTATTCTTTGTGTTTTTCTTGTAGCAAAATCAGTCTCCTAGACAGCTTTCCTGCATCAAATCAGATTACATGCTATCACATTTTAGAACAATCAATAATATAAATAGGTAAGTTGATTAATAGGTAACAGATAAATAGAATGTTAATGTTTAAAAAACTAGTAATATTAATTTAAAAGTTTTTGGCCAAAGAAAAAGGCAAGGAGGTGAGTTTACTATGCTGCCCCATGAAACCATGAAGACCATGAATTGATAACTTTCAATAAAGTAGTGTATTTTTAAATTCACTTTCTTTAGACATTATGAATATAGATTCCATTTGGGCTTATGTCAAAGTAATTTTCCAGGGTAGGAATTTTGCTGCCAGTCATTTTTATTCATTTGATTTGTTTGGATTCAACATTTTAGTGAAAAATTACACATCAGTTTCAGAATTTACTCTGTTGAATTAATATAGTAAACCCAATCCCAGAGTTGCTCAAGTGGAAAGGTAACTGTTAATGTCATTAGTCTGGGAATGTGAGGCTGATTCGGTGAAACAGAAACAGTATTGGTAGGCATTTTCCATATAGAAATATTATTCAGCCTGGGCACGGTGGCTCACGCCTGTGATTCTAGCACTCTGGGAGGCCGTGGTGGGTGGGTTAATTAAGCTCTTGAGTTTGAGACCAGCTTGAGCAAGAACAAGACACCATCTCTACTAAAAG
This sequence comes from Galagoides demidoff, assembly GCA_963574575.1. Lineage (NCBI taxonomy): Eukaryota > Metazoa > Chordata > Mammalia > Primates > Galagidae > Galagoides > Galagoides demidoff. Next base: position 50,077 of record CAUYQV010046361.1, read on the forward strand.
TAGAAAAACGGAGGCAAGAGGATCTCTTGAGCCCAAGAGTCGGAGGTTGCTGTGAGCTATGATGCCACAGCACTCTACTCAGGGCAACAGTTTGAGACTTTATCTCAATTAAAAAAAAAAGAAAAGAAAAGAAAAGAAAGAAAGAAACAAAGATATTCAGTGTCTCCAGAATTTCTTTAGAGAAATAGTAAAATAAAGAAAATATACCTGGTCATCCTGAATTGTAAAAAAGAAAACAAAACAAAACAAAAATTATCCTACAGTTTAGTGAGGAGCAATAATTGTAGAAAGTGGTGACATGAAAACCCTCTTGAGATTGCATTAGTATCATTCTCTTTATGCTTTTCTTACACACAAGTTGGTAAAGATTTAGGAACTGTACAAGATTCTTCAAAAAACTCCAAGAAACAAATCTATCAATCATATTCGCCCTATTAAGTTTTATTAATATATTTCATATAATTTTGTAGAATTCTCAACCTTTTAGATATATTCCTGTAAAGTTGCCTCTTATTCTTCTCATCTCATGATATAATACAAATATCAAAAAAAAAAATTTGGAAAATAAACAACTAATCCTAGTTCTTTGGAAATAGTCACATCACAGTGTGTTGTTGTATTTATTTGAAAACTAATTATTTGAGATCTCTAATGGATATGACATACCCAAATAATAACCAAGTGAGGATAGGATAATAGCAAGATCTTAGAAATTTGTTACATAAATTACACCTGTTAGTTTTATACTGGAAGAAAAGCAAGCAATATTGGGAGAGTTAAAATTACTTCCAAAGGGTATAAAAGAGTGCTAATACTTTGGATAAGATGCTAGATTTCTGAGCTGCTGAGACTTGGACTCCTATCTTGTTTCCACCCATTCTTCACCAGCAAAAGAGATTTTCCAAGTAATTTGACCACTGTCTTTTGTATCTTCATCATTAAAATTAGAACAGTTATCTCATTATTATATCACAGGATTGTTATGAGGATAACAAGAGATACCTCTTTGTATTAAATGAGATTATAATGGACCAGCCCCTAGAAATCACTTTCTATTTCACAATGACAAAGATTAGTCATAAAGGATGTTATTCTAAAGAAACACCTGAGGCTGGTTACTTTTTAAAGAAAAGAAGTTTACTTGACTGGTGTTTCTGTAAGTTAAGGAGCTGGCAGGCTACTTTTGCTCATGGAAGACGGGGAAGTGGAGTTCACTTGTGCAGCTCACATGCAGAGACAGGAGGTGAGAGAAAGAGGAGGAGTTGATAGGCACTTTTCAACAACCAGTTCTTGAAGAATCCAAAAATGAGAACTCATGCACTTTTAAGAGAGTGGCACCAAACCCTTCATAAAGGTTCCACTTCAAAATCCAAACAAGTCCCTGTAGGATCAGCCTCCAACATTAGGAATGAGATTTCAACCTGTGACCTAGTGGGAACAAACAAACCATATCTAAACAATAGCAGTAGGATTTAATATTCACTCACTAACATTCCTTCCTGAAATAGAGAATATACTCTTATTTTCAATATTGTGATTGCTTGATATAATAATTTCTTAATAATTACTGAACCATCATCTAAATAAGGGTTATACTAAAAGTGTTATGACTGAGGAGATGTAAGCAAAGTCATATCAAAACAGATACCAAGTATGAATTGCCAGAAAGTAGAAACTGTTACAAACAAGCTGAATATCAACCAAAACAGGGATAGAGAAGGTAAATTAATCATATATGTAAAATGAGCATAAATGATGATCATGTTAATGGTTTCCATTGAATATGTGTCCTTTGATATTAATGATTTTCTTTATTTGCTTTTGTTTTTTGTTTTGTTTTTATGCAGGTCTAAAGTTAGATTTTTCTTTTCGTCTAATACTTCTTATGATAGATGTGTCTTACTTAAGATTATAGCTGTCAGGGGTGGTGCCTGTGGCTCAAAGGAGTAGGGCACCAGTACCACATGCCAGAGGTGGTGGGTTCAAACCCGACTTTAGCCAAAAACTTTAAAGAACAAAAGAATAAAAAAGATTATAGTTGTCAGTTGTTAATCGGATGCATAGAAAAATCATAAATAATTTTTGTTATTTATAAGTATATTGGCAGTATACACTGGGGACCAGCCCCAAACTACACTATGAGTTCTTTCCCAGTGACTGGCAGAGATGAGAGGATGAGGGAAAAATTAAGAGTCAAAACACAAGAAGAAGGTTTTAAGGGCCAGAGGACTTCCCTACTTCAAGTGTGAGAACCAGTGGAAACCCCCACCCAGGCTAGCTCTGTTTTTATTACACACATCACTGTTTTAATCATCAACCTAATGGGGGAAGGCTAAACCCTTAGGTCACAGTGCTTGCTGGGCTTGCATTTTCTAACCAAACAATTTCCTTCACTAACTATGTTAATTACACTAATTTACCTCTTACTTTTATTACTCTAAGTTATTTATGATCTTAACACAAACAGAGCAAGGGACAGGAAACACAGTCCAGGAGCAGGACGTCAAAGCCAGCCCCAGTCAGACAGTTTGCTTGAAAATTTCCAGCTTCCGGCTGCTGCATTTTGCAACAGATTTAAGGGTTCTTGGTGTTGTTCCTGTAATCTGAACTCAGACATGTTTTTCTCTAATCCACTTCTCTCCTATCTCTGTTCCTCTTGCCCATCATCTGAAATCATTTTCTTAATTAAATTCCTAACTTACTTACTGTAAACCATTGAAAATTGGTTTTCAACTTATTAAATCATTATTTCTAGAAATGCAAGCACATCAAGATGAGTCTTCCCTTTAGTATCCACATGTCCATCGGCAAGTATACTATGAATGATTCCACTAAATTAAAGAAAATTTTTAATCTTATATTGCTGTCATGTTTCTATGGGCTTTCTTACAGATTTGCAATCCTTTCCCCAAATTTATTATTTTTTAAAAAACTTAAAGTATGGAATGAGAATTGTATTATATTTGTACCTTACATTCTAAAACAAAGATTGGCAATGTTTCTAGTAAGGAGCCAGACAATGTATACTATAGGCTTGTGAATTATATGGATATTGAATATTTTCTCTGCTTTTGAAAGTGAAACAGCCTTATATAAAATATGAATGAATTGCAGTAATTCTACTATAATAAAATTATGTTTACAAAAGCAAGTTGCTAGGCCTGATTTGATCCGTGGGCCATAGTTTGCTAAATTCCTCTTCTGGGTTATGATTTCCTCACTGGCAGGAATGTCTATGGAAAAGGAATCTATTTCTAGGTAAACAGAAACAATAGGGTATACACATAGATCTGTAATAAGATTTATTATGGAAATTTTTTTGCACAATTATGGAGGTTAAGAAATCCCCCCATCTGCCATCTGGAAGATGAAGAACCAGCAAAGCCAGTGAAATAATTCAGTCTAAGTCCATGGCCTAGAGAACCAGGGAAGCTATGCTATAAGTCCCAGAGTCCAAAGGCTCAAGCACCTGGAGTTTCAGTGTGTGAGGGAGGAGAAGATAGATGTCCCAGCTCAGGAAGAAAGACCAAATTTGCCCTTTTTCTGTCTTTTGGTTGTATTACAGCTTTTAATGCACGGATGATGCCTCCACGGGTGAAGGTAGACTTCCTTTATCAGTCCACTGATTGCAATGCAAATGTCATCTGGAAATACCCTTAAAGACACACCTAGAAATAGTCTTTTATCAGTTATATGGACATCCCGTAGATCAGTCAAATTGATATTTAAAACTAACCATTAGAGGAAACACAGTCAATTAAGTTGCAACAGGAAAAGAATCATGGCATCTCTTTTGTTTTACGGCCCTTTTAACTAGCACCAAAGTTCTGGGACATAATATGAATTTAATTGATATTAATATTGTATGGGGAGAAAATGAATTAAAAACATCTTGCTAGGAAAATTATTAAATATTTTTGTGAATAGAAATTGTATTTTACCTACACTTCAGTAGTGTCTATCCTATTTCTAGTAATGCTTAAACTCCACTATAAGGATCCTGCTTATATTTTCTGAATTTGTTTCCATAGCAGAAAATTTAGACCTACAATAAATTAAAATGATATTTTAACTTTATGTACAAATAAGAGAAATTAGTGTTAAAGAGGAAAAACATATTTAGTGTAATCTAATTCAACCATAATTTCCTTAAGGAATATTCCTCATGGTACCCAGCCACAAGCTTCAGCTGCTGCTGCTATTGTGTCCATCGACTCCAACACTCTGACCCTGACTTTACAGGACTCCTAGCTACACATCTCCTAAGCAATTTATCGGGCGGTCCCCTTGCATGTGCTACTCTTACCTCAAAGTGTGTGATGGCATTTTCTTTTCATTTTTT